>PVJI01016881.1:0-37141 GCA_004026765.1 Micronycteris hirsuta
TTTTTTTCTTGATGAGCCTGCTTAAAGGCTTGTCTATTTTGTTTATCTTTTCGAAGAACCAGCTCCTGGATTCATTGATCCTTAGAATTGTCCTTTTAGTCTCTCTGTCATTTAATTCTGATCTGATCTTGGTTATTTCCTTCCTTCTACTTGCTCTGGGTTGTCTTTGCTGTTGTTCCTCGAGTTCTTGTAGGCGTAAATTTGGTTCTTTTACATCAACAATTCTTTTAAAGTAATAGAAGACAGTTCCTCACTATCCTGTTCAGCTCCAACGTGCCATATTTTATATTCACCCTAAATATGCAATGTGTTTTGACACATTATCCACCCACATCACTCTCTGTATGTAACAGGGCTGAGCTAGAGGTCCCCCCAAATAGAGAACCCCCCATAGCTGTCACTTGGGGGATGAGAGAAGCGGAGCCGGGCCATTGGAAGCTAGGTTGCATATTTGAACAACTTGGCCAGTGATTTGGTAATGCTAAAAGCTGTGCCTCCACTCAGGAGCCAGGGAGATGGGCGTGACTCTGACCCTCGAGCCCAGAGTAGCCAGAGGGTTCGTGGCACCTGTAAGAGGGCAGGACCGCTGTTATCCCTATATCACGGCCACACTCACCAGGACTAACAATGGCAGCTGAGAAAGGCAGAAGAAACTAGACTGCTGGCAGGTGTGATCTAGTGTGGGAGGAGTTGGAAATGGGGTCCAGAGGAAAGAGTTAAACCCAGGTGCAGTAGCCATGCTGGGGCTGAACCGTGAAGTTCGGGATCAGAGCTCTCGCTCTCTCCGCACTAGAGCTCTAGACCACATGGGAAGGAGAGGGGAGAGCTATGAGAGGCTCTCTCTCTCCCCCTTTCTTTTGGTCCCTTGACCCTGCAGCTGGGGAAGGAGAAGCCACTTGATCATGTAGCAGCAGAGCAGGGGCTTGGCTACATGGTTTGAAAGAATGCAGGATTCCCCAACCCATCATGAGGATGTGGTTTTGGATTAAATGGAGGAGCATGGCTGCCTAGCATGGATGACTGAAGGCAGTCAGAATACAGGTGGGAATCTGCCCAGCTAAGCCTCATACTTCTATGTCTTTTCCTGAGAGATGGTACCTCCGACACGCCTGGTTGGCAAGTGGGGACAGGACTGTGTGTCTACTGGTGTTTCTTTGTTTCTAAAGGGAGTGAGATTTAACAGCAGAATTCCGCCATTATTCTAAACCTGTGTAACTTTTGAATAAATAGTTCCTTTCATTTTTACCAAACTCTGGCATTGAGAGCCACAGTTCTTATTGGCGGAGAGCAAAAAGAACCCAGAGCAATAGAACGCAGTTGGTTCTGTTACATATAGATTCAAAGATACAAAGACAAAAGTCCTGAATCTGAGTCCTAGCTTAGCCACCCCTTTGCTTTGCACGATGGTGGAAAAGTCAAGTGATCTTTCTCTAGTCCTCTCTTTTTTCATCTGAAAATAAAAATAATATTAATGATACTTAAGGTCTCTATAAATATCAAAACTAAAAAGAATAAAGAATTATAAAATCTTTTTAAAGTATATTTTATTGATTATACTATTACAGTTGTCCCATTTTTTTCTCTGCTTTATTCCTCTTTGCCCTGCATCCCCCTCCCACCAGCGTTCTTCTCCACTTAGTTGTGTCCATGGGTCTTACATGTAAGTGCTTTGGCTTCTTCATTTCCTATACTATTCTTAACCTCCTCCTCTCTGTTTTATGTCTTATTCCTTGTACCTTTCCCCTCATTCTCCCCCTTTCCCCTCCCCACTGATAACCCTCCATGTGATCTCCATTTCTGTGATTCTGTTCCTGTTCCAGTTGTTTCCTTAGCTTTTTGGTTTTTTTTTAGGTTCAGTTGTTGATAGTTGTCAGTTTATTGTCATTTTACCATTCATATTTTTTACCATCTTCTTTTTGTTAGATAAGTCCCTTTAACATTCCATATAATAAGGGTTTGGTAATGATGAACTCCTTTAACTTGACCTTATCTGGGAAGTACTTTATCTGCCCTTCTATTCTAAATGATAACTTTGCTGGATAGAGTGATCTTGGATGTGACCTTTCATGACTTGGAATACTTCTTTCCAGCCTCTTCTTGCCTGTAAGTTTTCTTTTGAGAAATCAGCTGATAGTCTTGTGGGAACTGCTTTGTAGGTAACTGTCTCCTTTTCTCTTGCTGCTTTTAAGATTCTCTCCTCTTTAATCTTGGGTAATGTAATTATGATGTGCCTTCGTGTGTGCTTCCTTGGGTCCAAGTTCTGTGGGATTCTCTGAGCTTCTTGGACTTCCTGGAAGTCTATTTCCTTTGCAGATTGGGGAAATTCTCCTTCATTATTTTTTCAAATAAGTTTTCAATTTCTTCTTCTTCCTCTTCTCCTTCTGGCTCCCCTACAATTCAGATGTTGGAATGTTTAAAGTTGTCCCAGAGGTTCCTAAACCTCCTCTCGTTTTTTTTAATTCTTGTTTCTTCATTCTGTTCTGGTTGAATGTTTATTTCTTCCTTCTGATCCATATCATTGATTTGAGCCCCGGTTTCCTTCCCTTCACTGTTGGTTCCGTGTATTTTTATTTCATTTTGCATAGCTTTCACTTTTTCCTCTATTTTGTGACCATACTCAGTCATTTCTGTAAGCATCCTGATAACCAGTGTTTCGAACTGTGCATCTGATATGTTGGCTATCTCTTCATCACTTAGTTCTATTTTTGGAGTTTTGATTTGTTCTTTTATTTGGGTCATATTTCTTTGTCTTGGCACACCAGTCTGAATGAGTGTTTCTTCTTTAACTCCTTGGTTGTTGGACTTTCATACAGTTTGATTTTCTGGCAGTACTGGAATTTTTTTGTTGTTTTGTTCTTAAATTTGTTGTCCTTTTGGTTGTGCGAGGAGGCAAAGTGTATCTACTTATACCTCCATCTTGGTCAAAAGTTCAGAAGGTAAAATCTTTTGTAAACAGTAATGCACTGTGTACATGTACATGCTGTGGTTATTCACATGGAAGTTTCAGTGTCTCCCGTCCTCTCGTCACAGATTAGGTTCTGCTCTACTTGTCTCTTTTGGTTAAATTTGGCTACACACTTTTCAATTTGGCATCAATGGCTTTTTTTAAAAAAAAGTTTTATGTATTTATTTTTAGAGGGGGGGGGAGAAGAAAGAGAAGGAGAGAAACATCAATGTGGCTGCCTCTCATGCACCCTTTGCTGGGGACCTGGTCTGCAACACAGGCATGTGCCCCAACTGAGAATCAAACCAGTGACTCTTTGGTTTGCAGGCCAGCACTCAATCCACTGAGCTACACCAGCCAGGGCTGAATGGCTCTTTTGAAATGATAGTGGCAGTGATTACTCCTAGGAGAATCTATCTGTCTATTTATAATATCAATAGTACAGCCTCATTTTTTTAAATGCTTCAACATAATAGCTGCAGCTTTTCTCTGCCCCAGCCATTCTTCCACACTCAATCAGCTTTATAATCGCTTCCTTCCCTCCAGATCTCAAAGCCTGGCCATATTATACAAGTATGTCCCAATGTATGTAGCACTGAGGCTCTAGGAAGGAAAGATTGTGTTCCCTCTAATATTCTTGAAGAGTATATGCCAGTGTCATTACCTCCTGCAGGGACCATTTTGTGAGCAATTTCTCTAGCTCTGCTGCTCTCGTATGGACTAGTAAAAAGTCAAAGCTAAGCTCCCAATGTGGACTCATTTCCTTTCATTATCAAGGATCCCTATCACACAGCACAGTTGTAACTGTACTACGAGCAAGTCATAGGGTACTATATCAATATCAATTAAATTTGTCCCATTTAACTTCCATTTTCTCTCCTCCTTCACATCACACCCAAGTCCTAGTTGGTTCCTTTCCATGCCAAAATGTTTTGCATCAAAGAAATAAAAATGAAAGTCCTTTCCCTGGACTTTCCTTCCAGCCACTACCACTCCTTCCAGCCACTACCACTTATATAGCAAAATTTCTTAAGGGGATTGTTTGTGCAGAAGTCTCTATTTCCTCATCTCTCAAACTCCTTTGCAGGATCCCTCTCTTTATAATCACATTAGATTTTAATTTAAAATTTTAAATATAAATTTATATATATATATTTCTAATTTCTGCCCCAGATGATATCATCCAGACAGTTGCTTCAATGCCATCTACATACTGACTTCCAAATTTATATATCTAGCTTAAATCTCTCCTGTTTGATTCCAGATTCATTTCTCCAACTGCATAATCCACATATCCACCTGGAGGTCTAGACTTTCCAGACTTAACAGTTGTGGAAACAAAATCACGCTCCTGTTAAGGGTCTCATCTCAGGAAATGGCAACTCCATTTCTCAGGCCCAAAACTTAGGAGACAGTCTTGATTTCTCCCCTTTTCTCATTCCCTACTTCTAAGTCATGTCTGCTATACCTTCAAATTATCTCCAGAATCTGACCTCTTCTTACAACCTCCATCACCACCACTGGTCCAAGCCCAAACCAACTTTCTGCCTGGTCTATTGCAGTGGTCTCCCATTTGATTTCCCTACTTCCATTTTTGCCTCATACTGTTGATTTTCTACAAAGCAGCCAGTGAGGCTTCTTTTAAAAGGTCAATCAGTTAAAAGTCCTTTCAGTAGCCTCTTTTCATGTCCAAAATAAAAACCAAAATGTTTTACTGTAACCTACAACACCTGACTACATCTCCAACCTTATCTCCCACCACTATTCCTTCTGTTCACCCTACTCTGATAGCATTAGCCTCCTTGCTCTTGCCGAACCTTTATGCTAGCTATACCTTCTGCTTGAACACTCTTTCCTAATCATTGCATTACTCACTCCCTCATTAATTCAGCCCTTTTTCCAAATGCCAGCTCCTCAAGAAGGCCTTCCCTGTGCCAGCCTTTTTGAAATAACTCACTCCTTTAGTGAGTCACTAGAAGGGTTTTTGGCTAATTGACCTTTTTTTTTTTTTAAGATTTTATTTATTTATTTTTAGAGAGGAGAAGGGGGGAGAAAGAGAGGGAGCGAAACATCAATGTATGGTGGCCTCTCACATGCCCCACACTGGGGACCCAGCCCACAACCCAGGCATGTGCCCTGAATGGGAATCAAACTGGCAAACCTCTGGTTCACAGGCTGGCACTCAGTCCACTGAGCCACACCAGCCAGGGCTGATTGACCTTTTAAAAGAAGCCTCACTGACAGCTTTGTAGAAAATCAAATGTTTTTATTTCTCTAGATACAGTAGAATTACCGGGTTATGTGGTAGATTTATGCTTAACTTTTTGAAAAACTGCCAGGCTGTTTTCCAGAGTGGCTACATCATTTTACACTCCCATCAGTAATGTCTGAGGATCAGTAACGCTCTGATCCTCTGTCATTGCCAACATTTGTTAATGTCTGTCTTATCTATTACGGACATTCCAATGAATGTGACTCATTGTAGTTTTAAATTGCCTTTCTTTCTCTATGACTTTCTCATCCCTTTACTTTGATTTTTTTTCTCAACGCTTATGATTACCTTACTTTTTTTAATCTATATTTATTTATAGTATGACTCCCTCAATTTAAGGCAAACCCCATGAAGGCAGGGACATTTTCTGTTCTTCTCTGTATTCCCAATCCCTAGAACAGTTGTTAAGTAAATGGAATAAACATACCCTCCTCGTGTGTTCACCTTTGCTCAGCAGCCTAGAAAAATACACATTACAGGTGCTGTCTGAGATATTAAAAAGCTTCAAGCTTCCTGAATGTTTCATAGACTGGGTTTACCAGTTGAAAATTTGGGGTTTTGCACTGTATATGTATATGCACACACACCATTTCTATAAAAGACTTAATAGGTCCGATTATCAAAGGACAAAGTTCAAAATAAGTGGAAAAATGGACAAACATAAATGCAATACAATGTTGTCAAGTAAATGTTACGGTGATCTAAGTGCCCACTCTGTTGAAAAATGTCAATGCTAGGTACAGATTGATGACAAGACCTAACACAGACAACACTTGAATAAGTCAGTGTTATTTATCCACAAAGCACAAAACAAGGTCAGCTGACTCAGACTGAGGAATAAATTTTCTAGTTCAGATAGCAGTACAAGCATCCTGGCTCCAACACCTTCACCAGAAGAGTGTATTGTTACTGAAAACTCCAAATAAGTGAGCGTCATCTAGACTATGGAAACGTAAGAGTGTCCCTCAGCCTAGCCTACCTGTACTCAGAAGCAAAAGCAAACATGCCCACAGCCCTTCCTTGGGCAGAGGCACCTCATGTGTCTGAGGGTTATACAATGCGCAATACCATCACAGGGTAGTTAGGTTCTCTAAGGGATCTTTCAGACTGTCCAGGCTGATATATTTGGGTCTGAGAACATTGCTGAACCCAGTATTGTGGAAACACAACAAAGATCAGTTTCCTAGATCCTTGGGAGTCCTGCTAATAAGTCCTCAGGCCAGCCATAGAGCTATCCTAAAGTGTAGAGTCAATAAACAGAAAATATTTTAGAAACTGGGAAGCCATAAAAAATATTAAAAAATTAGAAAAAAAGAAGACAAAAAAAGGAAAATTGGCAGAAAATATCCAAAATTGCTCTTATCATAATTCCATCTTTGTTTTTGAAAAATGAGTAGTTTCTATCCATTGTTGAGGAAGAAAGGAGAGTTGGCAGAGTAAGCATCCAAGGAAACCTAGTAACTTTCTCCTGTCCCCCCAAATTCAGACACACACATAATCTTGCATTTCAGGGGCTTCACAGGATCCCTAACATTGTTATCTGTAGACATCCCGAGTGAATACCTTCCCCCCTCCAAAACAAGCATACCAAAGACAACCACTGTGCCAAATATCAACTTTATTCCCTAATGGAAAATATTTTCATACTTTGTTTGATGGAGTTGTGGGATGCTAACAGTGGTGGTCACTATATTTGGGGGTGGGGGGGTAAGGATTAATATTATGACCTGGAATTGACCTTAGGCAACCTTTGATGGTAAAAAGAACTTGATAGAACTACAACAGGTTGGACTACACATAAAGTGGTATTATATTTCTACTAGCCTTTTATTATAAAATTATAGTAGCTCAGGTAGAAACAGCCAAAATAAAATAGGAAATGGAAAGACTAAGGTCAAAATCAAATAGCTAACAAGCAAAATGGCATACAAAACATCAATAACAGAAAGAAGAAAAGAGGACAAGAAAAAAGGAACAGTCTGGCAAGTGAGGTAAAGTAAGCTTCCTAAAATAATCAAACTCAGAATGGAAGTGAAAGTGAAAACCTGATGGGAGAATGGGGTTCTCTGACCTAAATGCAAGAGAACAAAGGCAGATTAATCCCAAACATCAAGTGTAATTGTCAAAAATTTAAGGACAGGAAATTTTTCATTTTATTAAAATTCAACTTTACAATGACAGAAAAACCAGGCAGATAGCCATTGTTTGTTTAAAGGGTGTCTTTTAGAAACAAAAAGTAATTATGAAAATCAGAGGACTCTTTACAAAGAGAACGGCAAAGCAAATCTAAGCCAAATCAATTTATACAGAAGGCGCAGCACAGAATGAATGGTTCTAGTCTACCTATCTTCTGGCTTTAAAGAGGCATCAGTTAACATATTCTCTTTGTATCCCTATTAGTAATCAACAAACAAATAATCTTGCAATTTATTAATCTTGCACAAAGTGGGAAATGGCTTTTCAAAAATGTAAGACCATGTTCTTCCTTTGCTTCTAAAAAATATGAGGTAACAGCATTGACCTAACTCATCAAGAAAGCACACTAATTTATTGATGTGAAAAGATCTCCAAGATATAGTAAAATAAAATAAAATAGCAAGATACAGAACAGTACATATAACATACTAACTTGTATATAGTAGCAAGAGGAGAAAAAAATAAGAATATGTATTTTTATTTGTTCATATTTATATAAATCCTGGAAGAGCACACAGGAAACTAATAAAGGTGGTTAACAGCAAGGTGAGGCAGAAAGGGCAGATGGAGGACAGGATGAAGGTAACATTTTTCACTATATATATTTAATGTGCTTAATTTTTAAATTATGTAGTTATATCACCTAGTCAAAATTTTAATCTAAAAATACAAAAAAATACTAATTTAACTTCAATGCACATTTTCATTTCTAAATGCTTACACTTTGCCTTTACATTTTATTTTATAACAGCATATTCTTTAAAACACTACAAAAAACCTCAACCTGATTAAAAAAACATACTTAACATTACCAATTATGCTATTCTATACAGCTATTTTGGAGTGAAAGTAATTCTACAATCAAAACAAACCTGGCAATTAAACTTCAATTCATCAAAATATGACAGTGATTTTCACGTGTCAGTCCTAAGTTTAAAAGCCTTCCATGACTGGCCTTCTTGCCCTCAAGAATAAAGCACTTACTCCTCAGCCTGGAGTCAGAGCCCTAAACAATGTAGTCCCTTCCCACCTCACCTCCCACTGTTCCCATTCATGCTTTCTTCAATTTAACCATTTCAATCTGTTAAATGATTAAACATTCCCGAATTCGCCTGCATGTAGTGCCTTCTGCCAATCCTCTTCACCTCCCCTGAGTTAGGTGGGACCTAACTCAAGTCTCACCAATCTTTCTCCCACTCCGCACCCCGCGTCGGTTCTCTCCTCCAAATTCCGGTAGCACAAGCCATCACTGACACTTGGCACATGCTGCTTTTTACACTGTTGTATTTTTTTCAGAAAGTTAGTCCCTCTTACTCGTAGTTCGGTACTAGAAGCCAATTCTAAACAATGACAACATATGAAAAGACTACAGTAGGTATAGACGGCACAACTAATTAAGGCTTGTTTTTCCTTTTTTTATACATATATTCTGTCTCCCATCTAGATTACAAGCACTTTGTCTCATTATTAATTTATGGTATGGTTTTAGGGCAACGTTCTATTTAAAGTACCTGACTAATAAACATTATCGATGCTGATAAAAATGGCCATGTAGGGGTCAGGGAAGTCAGCCTAACTTAATGGAGCATGCTTTGACACCTATCCTGAGATTCAGGAAAAACAGTCCATGTTGCAGGCATTCTGCAGGCTCCTCCGGAGAATAGTCTCATCACCAGGTCTTTTAAAGAACAATCCTTCTTCCTGGCTGGTGTAGCTTGTGGATTGAGCGTGGGCTGGGAACCAAAGGGTCCCGGTTCGATTCCCAGTCAGGGCACACGCCTGGGTTGCGGGCCGGGTCCCCAGTGAGGGCCATGTGAGGAGCAACCGTACATTGCTGTTTCTCTCCCTCTCTGTCTCCCTCCCTTCCCCTCTCTCTAAAAATAAATTAATTAATTTAAAAAATAATAATTAAAAAAATAAAAAAAAAACAATCCTTCTTTAGGTGGCCCTCCCAGACATATCTCCCTTGACTTCGTGCCTTTTTTCTCCTGGTCACCTAAATTGAGACATTCAGTTTGGGCTGGACTATTTGGCATTTGGAAATTGAAGACACTTGATACACAAACTGTGGTGTACCCATACAATGCAACATTATTTGGTTATAAAAAGGAAGTACTAACACATGCTACAACTTGAATGAACCTTGAAAACATCATGCTCAGTGAAAGAAGCCAATCACAAAAGTCTGTAAGACTCAATATAGTATTCCATTCATAGAAAAGTCCAAAATAGTTCAATCTATAAAGACAGAAAGTACATTAGTGGTTGCTTGGACTAGGGAGATGGGGGTGCAAAATGATACCTAAAAGGTACAAGATTTCCTTTTCTGGTGATGAAAATATTCTAAAATTGACTGTGATGATTGCATTTACCTGTGAATATACCAAAAATTATTGATCTATATACTTTAAAAGGGCAAACTTTATTATATGTGAATCATATCTCAGTAAAGATGTTTTAAAATAGAAATTGAAGACACTTTGTATTCACATTCTCTCTGCCCATCCATACCCCTCAAACCTAAAATTCTAGAGAATTAACTTTAAATTATTATCTAAAATTAAGTGATTATCACTCGCCTGTAGCTACTTTCCTTATATACCTCTTAGTTTGTATTATAAAGGATGCACAATTTTTTCTGTTGCTTTAGGGGTATATTTAATGCCCTGACATGAATATAGTAACATATACACCCATAAAGTAGATGAGTCCTACTTTTTGTAATGGAAGTTAGAACTAAGAAATTACACTTTTGAATTAGGACATCAAATGCATAATTTTCTTCTTGAACTTAGTATTCTATTATAAAACATAGCACTCTCTATGAAATATAAAAAGCTAGAAATGCCCTTAAATATTCATCTCTCATATTTTTCAGGTGGCACCACTCTGGTTCCTGATCTATCCCACCAAGGTAGGTCAGGGGTAAGAAAGCCAAGAGCAAGCGCAGCCCTCCTCTGAGCTCCAATGGCTGCCATGTCTCAGGAGAGTCCCTCTTGTCCTGTTCCAGTCACACCTGTTGTAACAATGACCCACAAATATGTCTACTACTTTTTATAGCTCTGTGCTTTTCTCACCTTGGCGTGACATCTTCTTCCCTCCCCTTACACCCTTGAATACTAAGCTCAAAACTTAAAACTTTCCTTAAACAACCATCCTCATGGTCCAATGTATATAATCTGTCCATCCTCTGGGCTCCCATCGCATGTGACGCACACCTATTTTATATTGTCTTATATTAATAATTAATGGTTTTACACATGTATCTCTCTCAAGATTGTAAGGCCCTTATAAAAAAAGAATAAAATCATTTGCGCCAACACTGACAGGGGGTATTAGGCTAAGTGAAATAATGCAGAGGAAGACAGATACCCTTTCAGTTTTATTTAGAATCTAAAAAACAAAATAAGGAAACGAAGTGGAGGCAGACTCAGATACAGAGAATAAATTCATGGTTGTCAGAGGGGAGAGGGGACTGGGTGAAAGAGGTGACAAGATTAAGTATAAATATTGTGACAACTATGTATGGTGCCAAATGATACTTGTATTATTAGGGGGATCACTTCATAAATTCTATGGTTATCTGGCCACTGAGCTATACACCTGAAACTAATATAAAAGTGTTGCATGTTGACTGTAACTGAAAAATAAATTTTTTTAAAAAAGATTGTTAGGCACTTGAGGAAAGACCATTTTTAAATTCCTAACATTGTCTTAGCTGAGTGTCATGCAGCGATAACTTGATTAAAAAGCAATGCCTACAAGGTAGCTCCTTCGATGAACAACTTACAGTTATATGTGTATCTAAAGGGCCCGACAGCACTGCCCTCTACACCAGGTCTCTTAGAGACAAACGACAGGTGCTCGCAGACCGCCAAGCTTCAGGCAGGGCTGCAGGGCGGGTGGAAAGTACAAGCACTGATGAATAGTGGTAGTAGGGCCACTCCAGGGAGCTTTTTCTTTGTGCTGGGCTCAGCTACGGAGGTCAAATAATCCAAACTGCTTCTTCCATATTATACTAATAATTGAAATGTCACCATTAGAGGCTCATCCAGTACCATCCTTTCTCAAAAGGCACATATGCCTGAGAGGGTGGTATGGTTTTCAAACATGCTAGCCAGCCGAAAGCAAGTTGATAAGCACCGAGTGCAGTGAGCCACGAACAAAGGGCCATGCCTGGCTGCCGTGTCACAGGGAGGTTCTGACCAAGCAAAAATCGAAAGACTAGAGCTCAGAACAGAAGCAGTAAGGGGAAAGAAAGTGCTCAAAGAGAAGTTGGATATGAGCCAACTTCACAGGTTGCCTGGGGTTGACAGAACTCGAATCAGCAGTGAAGAGGCTGCCAGTAGATAAAGGGGTCTTTGCCACTGCGTTGTCAGAATGGAGTTCAGAAGAGTACAGTTGCTATTAATTATGAAAGAAGTTAGAGTAGCGACGAGAATCAAGGGGAAATACAACAAGGGCTTAACAAGGAACTGGCAACAATGGAACAGAAGGAGCAAAAGTAGAAATCAGTGAACTAGTTCAGATATTTCTGAGCGTGGACAGGAAAACAATCAGAAGGCAAGGGACAGAGGCAAGACTGGCCCAAGCGAAGTGGCCATTATATACCATAACCTAGCCCATCCTTATCCTTTTCTAACATCGTTCTGTTTTCATCATCTTGTCTTCTCATCAGCCCTTCCTGACTATACGTACTACACCGTCTGTTCTTAGCTACTTGTCTGAGAAGCAGATGGTCACACAAGACATGTGGTCTCACAGGCTTTTATGCCAATCTTGTCCTTGTCCCAGCCTATCCCAAATTGCACAAAACTGAGTAATTTCATTTCTCTTTACTCTCAAAGTATGACAGTATTAAAGTCCAAGAGGTATTGGGCTGGTCTCTGTCTGGTCTCCAGTACTTTGGGGGAGATAGAACCGAGTCCCCAGGAATGTGAGAGCGTCATCTCAAAAAGCTAGCAGCAACTTGCTGTGTGAAGTTTAGTGACCCAAGTCAAGTCCTGAGAACCTGGGATGGATATATAGTAGGGCTTGGCTTGGGCTCCAGCTTTTGGGAAATAAAGCAGGGGAGGGGGGGTTTGCGGAACTGTTTTGAGAAGACAATTGAGCAAAAGAGGACTAGGCACCAGCAAGGTTTTGTGGAAAAAGTAGGGTAAGTGAAGGATAGGGATCTTCCTCTTTTCTGCTACTACCTAAGGCTAGAGGCATGTCACCCCAGCAAGGGTCTAAAGTAGGTAGCAGCTACTTGGGTCCCCTAAGGTAGAGGCCAGACCACCCCACAGCTGGTTAATTGGCATGGGCAGGCAGTGGCACACTAGCCATAAGACTGAAGACAAACTGTTCCAATTTCTGCGCAGCTTGTTTCCCGGTATTCAGTACTTCCTCGTGGTTGGCTTTCTCCCGGCTTTCATAATCCGTGATGACTTTGTTAGTGATGAGGGAGAAGCCAAAGACTCGAAGTCCACAGTGCCTTGCAACTATAACTTCTGGTACTGTGCTCATGCCTGATAGAAAGGAAAGGCAAGCGTCACAATCCTCAAATGACTCTTTTCCTCACGCTTTAACCTAATCTCCAACCATTACATCATTAATGATTTAACATCTCAAAAAACTGGAGATGGGGGGGTAGAAGAAGGTAAAGCGGGGATAAATGGTGATGGAAGGAGACTTGACTTGGAGTGATGAACACATGATACAATAACAGATGATGTGCTGTAGAACTGTACACTGGAAACCTGTAGTTGTATTAACCAATGTCACCCCAATGAATTCAATTTAAAAAAATTTACTAGGTAAGTTTTCGTGTCATGTATTAGAATATCAACATAGCTTTATGAAAAAAAAGCCTTACAGATTCTTGAATAGACCTAAAGGATCAGAAGCTAACTATGCAATGAGAAGAAAAAGAGGAAGTGGTAAAATATTAAAAGTCATTTAAGTAAACATTATCCAGGCATCAATATGGATATGACCAAAGTATTTTACAAGGGAGCCCTTAATCTGGAGTGGCAGGAAAACGAACTCCAAATCTAGGACACAGACTGAACTTTGACTCACAGGTTAATTTGGTCCAACTGTCCCAGTTAACCCACTTTAGTAACCTAAAGCAAATCTCTTATTCAGGACTTTGTGAAGATAATAAAAGGATTACCCGAAAACTATTAACATGGAATTGTGGAATGAGAATTCTATAGGTTATGTGATTAAGTCTGAATACCTAAATGTTTTTGAGGTTTTGAACTAAATATGGGATGCTTTTGGGTTTATTCTAGGTTTGTTAACTTTTTTTAAAAAAAGATTTTATTTATTTATTTTTAAAGGGAAGGAAGGGAGGGAGAGAAACATTGATGTGAGAGAGAAACATTAATTGGTGCACACCCAACTGTGGACCAAATCTGTGATCCAGGCAAATAAATGCCCTGACCTGGAATTGAACCAGCAACCTTTCTCTTTGCAGGACAACAGCCAACCAACCAAGCCACACTGGTTAGGGCAGGTTTGTTCATTCCTAAATTTTATACTTGGCTAATTTTTTAACCTTTTTGGTTTTTTCTTCTTTTCCAATATAAATACTATAGTTTCTTCAAATTATCACTTTTGGTTTAGCCCACAATATTTTGTGTTAAATTTTCAATGAGCAATATAGTAAGCATTGTTAAAATTTTCAAAAAAACAACCAAGCAGCTAAATTAGTGTTGAGCTTCGGTTGTTCTGTATTCCTAAAGAGTAAGGCTTCAGAGGGCCTTACCTGTTTCTCATCAATGTTAACACTGCAATGCTTTATTTTTGCAACTGTCTGTGGTAATTCTGAAGTCAGTTCTAATCATATAGCTCCATCTTCCAGCCAGAGGTACAGGAGTAGCTATGACATTTGTTAGAATAAATCCTTAGAAACAGTTATCAAATCAAATTTACGTCATTAGCATTATAGCTGTTAGGCCCTCCATGCCAAGTGGGGAGGTTTAATGTTACAACACACCAAACCTTACCACCTTTAATATCTTTCTAGAAATCACTTTCTAGAAATTCAGTCTTCCTTAAGTCAGATCTTCTCTCAATCCACTATCAGATCTATATTGTTTTACTCTTTCCCATCTCTATTTCACCAGATCCCTCCCTCTTCAGGACTCTAGCCAAGTCCCCCTTCTCACCAACAGCATCAGCACCCAGCTTCTGCAGCATACGACACTCTGCCACAGTCTCAAAGCTGGGGCCTGCCAGCATGACGTAGGTGCCTTCTTGTAGCTCTCTCTGCTCCCCCATTTGTTTCCAGGTACAGTGAGCCTTCTGTCTCATCTCCCGGTCGTAGGCATCAGACATGGCAGGAAAACGAACTCCAAATCTATGGCACAGATTGTTTTAGCTCAGATTAATGGAATACGGTGAGCTCTGTCCTCACTTCCAGACAAGTCCTTAAACCTCCCATCTATAAACAAAGGAGCAAAGGAAGTACCTTTCATCATTGGGCCCTAGGAGAGGGTTCTGACCGCAGAAACCAGGGAGGTTGATGTGATCACGGATCAGCATGACATCTCCAACCTCAAACTTGGGGTTGAGCCCTCCAGCTGCATTGGTGACCACTAGGGTGTCCACACCCAGAAGTTGGAAAACCCTCACTGGGAATGTCACCTTAGAAGCAAAAGATCAGAAAGTGGCCCTGGGAATGAATGCGGGCCTGAGAACCAAAGGGTCACTGGTTCGATTCTCAGGTCCCCTACCCCCAGTAGGGGGTGCATGAGACGCAAACATACCTTGATGTTTCTCTCCCTCTCTTTCTCCCTCCCTTCCCTTCTGTCTATAAATAAGAATATCAGAAAGTGGTCTTTAAAATTTCACCAATCCACTATGCAGAATGCTATACATCCTTTGGGAACAAAAACTCTACCCTACCCAGCCGAGGGAGTTGGATACAGAACTTTCTACCCCTTCCAGCTCCAACCAGACTTATGCCCCTAATTTACCTTCCAGAGTGGGTAGCCTTCATACATGTGGAACCTGCCCTGCATCATCACACAGGCTCTGCCATTCAGGAACCCGAACACAAGTCGACCAGCATGACCTGGCACTAATACAAAAGAATGAGAAAGCCATACTGTAAGAGTCTAAAAACCTACACAAGTCTTCTCCATTAGGACCCACAAAACAATCCTGTGGCAATACATGCCCATGATGGAGCACATAGGGGCCTGGGAATGCAAAGATAACTCCCCACGCAGATGTAATAACCATTATTACCATTTTCTTTATCTGGCATTTCTCCTCTAATAGACATGGCTAATTTATCCTTTAAGGAATAGATGGTCTGAAAAAGGAACCAAAACCAATGGGAAGACTTTAGAAATAGAGAAGTTTGGTTTTTTTTAAATTACTAGTAGTAGAACAGAGTGACATTTAGGAAAACTCAAGTGGAATAAGAAAAATAAGTTGATAAGTTTAAAACAATTAATCTACTTATCATTTAGTGCCAGTGCCGTTATCACAGGGTGGTGCTGGGTGGGTAAAAGTGGCAGATGAAGCCAATGATCTGCTTATCACTTAGTACTGAGCCCTTAGCACAGAGGAGGGTGGGGCGGGCAGCCTTAGAGGTGGCAGTGGAGCCAATGCCAGTCACTGCTATCTCCCTTACAAAACTTTGCTCTCCATCTCGTTTTAGCATTTCCTTCTCCAACCCTCATTCCCACCTCCCTGCTCTGCTCTCCCAGTCTTGCTTTGAAGGGTTTGAAAAATAACTGAAAAATTTGATAAAAGTCCTAACTCTCCAGGGGAAAGAGGAAGGAAGGTAGAAGTCTAAAAAAGAACTAAATTAAATAAGGGAAGTTAATTATCTGAGAAATTAATAAGTAAATCAAATAAGCTAACTTTGCCCTTTACTTGAAACTTGTTCCTATTTCACCCGGCCCTTCTCTGAGCCTTAGCTACAGCACTTTCCAGCTGCTATGAGGATGCTGGGAATATTATCCGCAGGTCCCTCAGAGCTCTACTGTGCACAGGGCACATTTGCCCTTTCCCCATCCAAAGGGCAGTATGTCAGTGTTAGGCTCTGTGTATTCTGGATTATTTGTTTGAGTGAACATGGCAGTCTGTGTATTCATTTGTTGCTGTTCACTAGCATGGGCCTTATCCTAGAACTGAAGCTATAGCTGGGGAGATTACAAATGGCAGGAGGACACAGGACAAGGGAGGCCCGTCTTTGTCATGGGAGGTTATGGACACTGCTTTTTCCATTTAAGCTGCAGAGTGATAGACAGGGGATAGAAGTGTGAGTTTGTGGCGGCCACAGTGTATATGGGGCAGGTGTTGTAGGCCTTAAGGGGCTCTGAGTCATTAAAGCATAGGAAATATGGCATCGCATAGTACCATTGACATACACATGCCCTGTCTACTATGAAATTTCTTTTAGGAGAATTCCATTCTAATACCATTCTGACTCAGTGGTTTATTTTCCTCTCTTACAACAGTTGTCTGTAGTCCAACGCTATAGAGGATAACAGGTCTGAACACAGAAGCATTGCCCTCCCATCAGAATCCCATCAATAGCCCTCAGTCCCATCCCTCTCTCCTCCTTGCCAGTACCTGTACTTTGGAGAAAGTTTGGTATCTCACTGTAGTCAAAGCTCTGGGTCTGAGTTAATTTATTAGCCAGACCTCCTAAGCCAGAACCACAGATCACCGCCACTTGAGGTCGATGTTTTGTGTGGGACAGAAGCCATTCTGCAGTGTTCTGGTAATCTTCATAGGTGAATCTAGGGAAAAGAAAAAAAAATCAAAGTGAGTTTTACTCCCACACCAAGGGCATCATAGACTAATGACCTTTATTATAGAAAGGCCAGTAGGGACACCAAGGTGGCAGGGGACAGAGAAACCAGCCAAAGAACTGCCCTAAGGCCGAGGCTCCTGTCTTTTAGAAAAGGCTACACTAAGCTCACCCACCCACCCACTGAAAGTCTGATATGAAATTCATTCCAGAGCCTGACAAAACTTAACGTTTCACCACCAGCCCCAACCCGTTTTACTACAACTGTTAAGTTTAATATCTCTCCTTATGACAAAGATTTAGAGATAAAGGGACCACGGAGTCTACAGAAGTACAGTTGAAATAATCAAATCAAGGAGGGTAAGGGGCCCTACCTATCTTATTGGCTCAGTTTGAAATTTAATTAAAACCTTGTTGCTAATAAGCTCCAAAGACCTAGGACCCCATAAATCATGGTTCAGCTACCATGCTCTTGAATCTTTCTCCCGCTTTCTCCCCTGCTGTGTTCTTCTCCCTGCCTTTTCCCACCTTCCCTTTCCTTCACCAAAGTTCTTTGCCCTTCAGAGACCTAAGGACATACACTTACCCAGAACTCATACATCTCACCCCCGCAACACACACACACCAATCAACCTAGAATCTTTCTCACAAGTCCAGTCCAATTCTCACACCCATGTGGAAAGACCAAATCGGGGGGTGGGGTGGGGCGATTAAACAGAGTTGAACACAACTAACTGAGCCTCTAGAAGAAAATCCTATCCTTCAAAAGCAGAGCCTTTGAAACCAAGATGACTGCACTACACCAGGCTACCCTCAGGAAAATAGCTGGGTAAGGGACAGGGGTGAGGGCAATAGAGCTGGAGCCATAGGACAATACAGAAGAGAAGCAATAAAATGGTAAAAAGTTCATCAGTTAGCATCTCCAAAAGCTGCAAAGGAAACGAAAGAAGTGTGAAACCCTGCAGAGCATATAGGAGGTCCTCATTGGCCATCAGTCCCCCCAAAACACCCCAGATCCCTGGTCAACCAAAAGTCAGTGATCCAGAACACTGGAGACTTAGACTAAGATTTCCAGGACCAAAGCAGAGATAAGGGTTCTCAAAGGTGTGAGCTGGGTGAAAGGATAAAGTCAGCCCCATTTGCCTAGCAGGCCTATGTATGACCTTGTTAAACACGACGGCCATTTTACTTTTCTGAGTTTATGTTCCCAGGACTGGAAATTACTGAAAAGCAAGAATAGAACTAACCTCTCCCCATAGCCACAGGCAGAAGATAAATCGGGAACAAACTGTAGCCTGCCCCAACAGCCCAGGGGCTACAACACCACCTCCGCCCACCCTTTTTAACCCAGTTACAATCCAATAAAGGCTCAAAGCCCCCACCCCTCAATGCTGGTGTATCTCTCCACACCATGCCCCTCTCCTTTTCTGGAGAGTGAATAAAAACATTATTCTCTTAGAGACACCTTCTTCTCTGCGAATTCTTTCACAGCTCACGTCACCGACCACCCTAACAGTGGGCAGGTTCTGTTGCTTAGTTCACTAAATAAGGATTTCCTTCTCTCCTTGGAGACTCCATCCCCACTTTAATTGGATCTCCAATTTGGAGGGAATAGATGTTAGCGAGGGACGTGAGCGATACCTGCTCTGAAGGAGGAACTCTAGATACCGGCACAGTAAGTACCTTACGGCTTTACCTAGTCTCTACAATGGGAATCCGTGAAGAACACATGGGGTGGAATAACCTCTTCCCTGAGGGGAGGGGGGTATATGCCTCCCTCTACACTTACACCCCAAAAGCGCGCGCGCGCGCACACACACACACACACACACAATGGCTCCCTTTCCGACTAAATTACACTATACTAACCCGTCCCCTTCCTGCTCTGTTGGCGCCACTACAACTCGATTCCCAAGTGCGCCCCTGGCGGCGGGGGCTGCACCACGGCTCTGCCGCCTTGTCCCTGGCTCCGGGGTCCCGGCTCCGTGCCAGGCCTCTCCTCTAGGGCACTCCCTACCTTCCCCAGGCACAGCTATCCGGAGTACCAGGTTTCCAGGTCTTGGCGAGAGCCATTTCCCCTCCCCAGAGTCCTCCGAGGTTCCTCGGGCCTGGTGCCCGCCTCACCGTTTCTCCATTGTCCCGGTGACGCCCTCTCAATGAGCCTTCCCTCCTCCGCAGGGTACTGCTCAGCTGAGCTGAGCGGCCGTGGCACGTCGGGGCCGCGCAGTTAGTGCAAAGCAAGCCCGGCGCTGGTTTATATCCCCAGCCGAGGAGTACCAGCCAATGACAGCCAAGCACGAGGGCCGGCCCCGTTTCCAAGGTGATAGCACCCTGATTCAATCGTCTGAAGCCGTGCTGTAAATCTGAATTTTTCTGCTCCGTCCTACCCACCCAAACCCCCGCCTCCGTGCGCGTGACCCTTTCTCGCGCCCCACTCACTTCCAGCAATTCATTCCCAGTCCTCGGAGACCGGTTTTCCGGCAAGAAGGAAACCCATGCAGGAAGGTTAGAGGCTGGAAGCCAGCAAGGAACCGCGCCCGCCGCCCGCCGGCGTCCCGCCAATGTCGCCCGCCAGCCCGCCAACTTTCCTCCCCATCCCTCCCCTACCCCCGACCCCCGCCCAGGTATCTGTAACCCCATTCCCGGTTGGGCATGCAGCACACTTTGAGAGGTTTAAAAAGAGAAAAATTTAAACCTTAGATCGTGCGACCCCAGAAGAAAAATTAAATGACTGTGTCTGAGTTGCTTACTGGACACAGGAAACTGGGTGGACCCTAGCAACACTGCTGGCCTGGAGGTTACAGGATTTTGGAAAACATATTAGCGGTCTAAATCTAGGACCAGATGAAGAGACGATGAAAGTTCTAGAAGAAAACATTCCTGGATCCTGAACACAAAGGGTGGGATGAAATGGGAAAACAGCATCCCTTGATTTCACAATACTGGATCCAAGCAATACAGATAACCAGAGAAGAGTTGTGTAATAAAATTACACAGTATAACATCTTTGTGAGAATTTAGCCATTTCC
This sequence comes from Micronycteris hirsuta, assembly GCA_004026765.1. Lineage (NCBI taxonomy): Eukaryota > Metazoa > Chordata > Mammalia > Chiroptera > Phyllostomidae > Micronycteris > Micronycteris hirsuta. The sequence continues at coordinate 20,199 of PVJI01016881.1, forward strand.
TCTTTCAGTTTTACAGTTTTAACCAGCTTCACATAAAATCACAAATAAATGGCTCTTGCTTAGCTATTGGAATGTGCCACCTTTTTCTACTCACCTAAATTCAAATCGTTCCTGCTTGCCATTTTTACCCGTTACCATGGCCCAAGCCACTCTTTCCCAACCCTGTTTCTATCTCATTCACTAAGAAATATTGAACCCTGGCTGGTGTGGCTCAGTGGATTGAACACGGGTCTACAAATCAAAGAGTTGCTGGTTCGATTCCCCGTTAGGTCACATGCCTGGGTTTCAGGCCAGGTCCCAAGTTGGGGGCATGTAAGAATTAACCACACATTGATGTTTCTTTCTTTCTCTTTCTCCCTCCCTTCCCATGTGTCTACAAATAAATATATAAAATCTTTAAAAAAAAAAGAAATATAATTGAGCATCAATTAGGTGTCGGAACTGTTCTAGTGTTAGGGATATAAGAGTAAAGACAATAAATAAAGGAAAAAGTAATATATATTATATTTAAAAAACAGAGTCCAGTGCCAAATAAATGCTTTATTTTATCATTATTGTTATTATTAGTTTATTATTATTATTATCACTACTACTACTATCCTTATTCATCCAGTAATTTTAGCAAAGATAACAGGATGATCTGAAGTAAATCTTAGTGATCTTAGTAATGAGACTATAAAGAATGGAATCAGCAAAAGCATGATATCAAATGATGGATAAGAGCAGTCATAGATCAAAATCAGCCTGAGGAAATACCTATCCAATTTGATTGCTGAAAAGTACTTTTTTAACACCCCAAATCCAATTCAGTTTACATAAAAGACAAGATCAGAACATTATATCTAAGAAAGAGCAAACTCAATTCATTCTAATGAACTATTTAAAGTTAGTGTACGTAAACAAACACTAGGTGATCTGCAGTATATTTACAAAAGGAAAATTCAGGGACAAGTCTCAATCTTAGTGTTTCTACAGCATCATATGGGAAAAGAGTCTGCACTATATATATAGTCATTCTGGTCTCCAAAGAAGGTACTGTTATGTGACAGGCAAGGACAGTTTACCAGACTCCTCCTTGGCCAGGTGGCATAGCCTTCAGAACTACACAATCATATTTTATGAATTCAAGTTCAGCAACCAATGTTCTACATAGTCACTTGAACCCCCAATCTCTTCAATCTCAGATTCACCAATGGTCCAGAGAGGAGGCTACCCTACTAGGCGCAGGAGACCTCCTCAAATCACAACTTTATCTTGGTCTAGTCAACAAGAGGCACCAGGCTCTAGGCTGCATCAAATCCTGCCTTGGATCCTGTCCTTCCCCAGGCCTTGGTTTGTTTACATGTTTTACTGCTTTCCTTGAAGGTTTTGACCTCTAAAGGGTGCAGATTCAGGCATTGCGTGTTTGTGTGCATCTGCTGCACTGTGAACACTGGTATACAGCAGATACTTAATGGTCAAAAATATAAAATGTCTGTTACCATATTTTACCATGTATAACGAGCACTTTTTTGCCCAAATTTTTGAGTGAAAAATAATTCTGTATTTATATAAATGTTTTTAATTCTTTTATTTATGCTTATGCGTTAAAAGTGTAACTCTAGAAAGCAATAATACCATATGCAAAATAATACCCTGGAATATGATCATCGGTTTTGTTTCTAAATATAAGTAAATAAAAATTGAATTAAAAAATTAAAAGATTTTTTTCCCAAAAGTTTGGGCCAAAAATGTGGGTGCACATTATACATGGCAAAATATGGTATATCTCTTTAGGCCCTGTTAACTTAAACAAAATAGGCCAGAGGGCTCTTCCTTTCAAGAGCAGGCCCAAGCCTTTCCCTTCCCCATCGTTTTTGTCCCAGGCAAGTTACATACCTTTGCCTTTCTCTGCCCTAAGATCCAAGGGCCCTTCTTCTGCCTCTGTAACTTGTTTCTTAAATCCATGCAGCCCAGCAGGCTCACTTCTACTACCTCTGTATCTTTCTAAATAAACTTTCTCTTATAATTTGAAAATAATAATAATAATAGGCCAAAGTGATAGGCAAACAAGCATTTGAAATCCAAAACAGTAGCAATTCAGGAAGCACTGCGTCAGGAAGAAACACAAATAGGAGGTGAAGGGAAGGGGTACTTATGAGAAAGGGAAGGGAAACAATTACATAAATAGAAGGAATTTCTATAGGGCAGATGAGCTAATACAGTGATACCAATTCTAAAGCATGTTTTTCAGTCCTGTAGTCATACTATCTGTTTTCTTCTTATCTACGGAAACAGTTGTTTGAGATACAATGTTGCTTTAGACCAGTTCAAATATTATTTTGTCTCTTTTAACGTTTCAAGGATTTGAAGAGTAAGAAATACAAGACAGTCCCTCTGCACTGGCAGCACTGACTCACATGTAAATTGGCTCCATTTATATTATTTTTTACAACCATCTTAAACAAATATCCCATACCCTATTCCAGTGATTTTTCAACCTTTTTCACCTCATGCATGCATAAACTAATTACTAAAATCCTTGAGCACACCAAAAAACATATTATATTTTTTGATTATCTGACAAAAAAATAGGTATAATTTTGATTCACACCAGATATCTATTGTTGTGTTGGCTGTTGTCATTTTTTTTATTTGACAATCTAAGAGAAGAGAGATAAGTGTCCCTGACTAAATAGGTATTGTATGTTTTAAAAATTCTTGTAGCATGCCCTGGTTGGTGTGGCTCAGGGGATTCAGCGCTGGCCTGCGAACCAAAGGGTCGCCAGTTCAATTCCCAGTCAGGGCACATGCTTGGGTTGCGGGCCAGGACCCCAGTTGGGGGTGTGCAAGAGGCAACCACATATTGATGTTCCTCTCCCTCTCTTTATCCCTCACTTCCTCTCTCTCTAAAAATAAATAAATAAATAATCTTTTAAAAAAATTATTGCAGCAAATCAATGTGTCTATCATGACTCCCCTGTTGAAAATTGCTGCTTTATTCCTTTATGACTATTTAGATCTATTTTCAGCACCCAGCCAGAGGTTTCCAATTTCTTAATTTACAGTGAACTTAATACCAGCAATTTTTTAACATATTTTATTGATTATGCTATTACAGTTGTCCCATTTTTCCCCTTTCCCTCCCTTTAGTTTTTGTCCATGGGTCATACACGTAAGTTCTTTGGCTTCTACATTTTCTATACTATTCTTAACCTCCCCCTGTCTGTTTTCTACCTACCATTTATGCTACTTATTCTCTGTACTTTTTCCTCCTCTCTCCCCCTCCCCCTCCCCTGTTGATATCCCTCCAGGACTTATATAAATCCCTTTTTCATTTCATATAATAAAGGCTGGGTGATGATGAACTCCTTGAACTTTATCTGGGAAGCGCTTTATCTGCCCTTCCATTCTAAATGAAAGTTTTGCTGGATAGAGTAATTTTGGATGTAGGTCCTTGCCTTTCATGACTTGGAATACTTCTTTCCAGCCCCTTCTTGCCTACAAGGTCTCTTTTGAGAAATCAGCTGACAGTCTTATGGGAATTCCTTTGTAGGTAACTGTCTCCTTTTCTCTTGCTGCTTCTAGGATTCTCTCCTTATTTTTTAAAGATTTTATTTTTTTAATTTATTTTTAGAGAGAGGGGAAGGGAGGGAGAGAAACAGCAATGTATGGTTGCCTCTCTCATGGCCCTCATGGGGACCCGGCCCGCAACCCAGGCATGTGCCCTGACTGGGAATCGAACCAGGACCCTCTGGTTCCCAGCCCGCGCTCAATCCACTGAGCTACACCAGCCAGGGCTTTCTCCTTATTTTTAATCTTGGGTAGTGTAATTATGATGTGCCTTGGTATGTGCTTCTGTAACAGGGTGCAGCCAAGAGGGGGGCCCCCAAAGAGGGAGATAATTGGCTCCACACCAAAGGGCCACACCGGCCCTGAATGCTGGCAGCTGTGGCCAATTGTGGGAGGAGCCGGAAATGAGACTCTGGTTTTTAAATCCAGGTGGAGCACAGCTTGAGCACCACTTTTCGGGACAACACGGCTTGAGCGTCTTCTTTTCGGGACCACACTGCTTGAATCTCTCTTTTTGGTACCACACAGCTTGGGACCACACAGCTTGGGTGAGAGTCAGGGCCACGTGGATGGTTCTGGGAACCTGTGTAAAATACAGTACCCGAGACTGGGAAGAGGGAGAGGGAAGGACTGTGTGTGTTTAAATAAATAATTCTTTTCCTTTTGAATCTTTCCTCTGGCGGCGGGCAAAGCGAACCTGGTAAGGGGCAGAAACTCCTGGGTACAAAAAAGGGGGGTCTTTCATATCATCCAGCCGCCCCCCACATTTGTTCTATAACACTTCCTTGGGTCCAACTTCTTTGGGACTCTCTGAGCTTCCTGGACTTCCTGGAAGTCTATTTCCTTTGCCAGATTGGGGAAGTTCTCTTTCATTATTTGTTCAAATAAGTTTTCAATCCCTTGGTCTTCCTCTTCTCCTTCTGGCACCCCTATGACTCGGATGTTGGGATGTTTAGAGATGTCCTGGAGGTTCCTAAGCCTCTCCTTGTTTTTTTGAATTCTTGTCTCTTCATTCTTTTGTGGTTGAATGTTTTTTTCTTCCTTCTGGTCCACTCCGTTGATTTGAGTTCCAGTTTCCTTCTCATCCCTATTGGTTCCCTGCACACTTCCCCTCATTTCCTTTAGCATATCCTTCATTTGTTCATCTAATTGTGACCAAATTTCAACCAATCCTGTGAACTTCCTGATTACCAGTGTTTTGAACTGTGCATCTGATAGGTTGGCTATCTCTTCGTCACTTAGTTGTATTTTTTCTGGAGCTTTGATCTGCTCTTTCATTTGGGCCATTTTTTTCCCTCTCAGTGTGCCTGTTATGTAGTAATGGGCAGAGCCTTAGGTGTTCACCAGGGCAGGGTAACCCGTGTTGCTTTGCTGTGATGCTGCCTGTGGGGGTGGGGTCTGAGAGAACAATGGCACTTGCTCCACTCTCCGCACTTCCCCCGCTACCCACAAGCAAGTTGAACCCTTCTTTGCTGGCTCTGGGGTGGGTGGGCAGGCTGGCATAGTTCCAAGTCCCTGTGGGTCTCTCCAGTTAGCTCTCCTGTGAGGCCAGGAGTTCCTCCTGCCGTTGCCTCAACCCCCATGGTGTTTTGAATCGGTGGTTTGAGGCTTTATTTCCCCACGATGATGGGCTGTGCATTTTGCTCCTCTCCCCAGCTTTTTCACCCAGTTTATTTGCACGCAAATGAAGGACCACCCGGTCCACCAGTCTCAACCCCTCTGGGTCCGGGTAGGCCAGTCGCAGGTTTCACTGAGTGCACCAGCCTCGTTTTGGCCAGGCGTGCCTGCCAAGGGCCTCTCCGGGCAGCTGCAGTGTTTCCCCCACCGCTGCACAAACTGACGGCTCACCGCGTGCTCTCCACCCGGCTCCGCCCTGCTTACCGGTCTGGATGAATGTGTCTTCTTTAGCTTCTTGGTTGTCAGACTTCCACTCAGTTCGATTTTCTGTAAGTTCTGGCTGTTTTTGTTTTTTAAATTGTTGTTTTTCCCCTTTTGGTTGTACGAGGAGGCACAGTGTGTCTACCTATGCCTCCATCTTGGCCATAGTCAGCAATTTTTTTTTTTTTACAACACACTTAGATAAAAAGAAATACCTAAGAATTTTGCCTTTTAAGTAGTTGGTTCATAACAATTTAGTAACCGTTAAAAAATACTTGCGATTTTTTTTTAAGATTTTATTTATTTACTTTTAGAGAGAGGGGAAGGGAGGGAGAAAGAGAGGTAGAAAAACATCAGTGTGTGAGAGACACATCGATTGATTGCCCCTCACACACTCTCAATTGGGGACCTGGCCCACAACCCAGGCAGGTGCCCTGACTTGGAATCAAACCAGTGACCCCTTGGTTCACAGGCCAGCGCCCAATCCACTGAACCACACCAGCCAGGGCAAAAAAATATGTGCAAGTTTGAAGAAAAAAAGTTTAATTGTTTTCTTAAGTAACCACAAATTGTTACTAAAGGAATTCATGTGCATGTTGGACACTGTGCAACTTCTCAAACTTTGAAATCCAGCACTGTTACCTACCCCCATCTCCTGTTTCGTGCTGATTTTCACAAGCACGTCTTTTTTTAAAAATCAGAGGCATCTCCTAAAACCCAGTTTCGCAAAGATGTGTTGAAATCAAAAGGAATGTACCAAAATCTAATGTTCAAATTGTAAATTACCTCAAGCTGGTAGTTTGCATGGTAGAGAAGAAATATTGACTACTGCTGTGTTTCCCTTAAAAGTTTTTAATATTCCATGGTGCCTCTGTGAATTTGCACCTTGTCACAGAGTTTGGGAAGTATGGCCTTTGTCACTCCATGCCACTTTATTTTCTTGAGTCTGTGTAATATAAATGAGTGGGCTCTGTAATCAAACCACCTGCGTATGAATGCCACCTCCACCCCTTACCAGTTGTGTGATCCAAGGCAAGTAAAATTCTCATTGTACCTCAGTTTTCTCATACGTAAAATGGGGTTAAAATAGCATTTACTGTTGCTGCAAGGATTATATAAAATGCTTGTTAAGTGTTTTGGTAATTCCTGAAATTATAGAAAGCACAGAGTAAATGCTGCCTATTGTTGTTATTCCCCATTGTCTGTCTCTCTTTTCAAAGATTTCATTTCTTTTAGAGAGAGGGGAAGGGAGGGAGAGAGAAGGAGAGAAACATCATTGTGTGGTTGCCTCTCATGCACCCCCTAGTGGCCCGAAACCAAGGCTTGTGCCCTGAGTGGACACTCAGACCAGTGACCTTTGGGTTCACAGGTCAGCATTCAATCCACTGAGCCACACCAGCCAGGTCTCTTTTTCTTTTGGATTTCTCTAGACCCATCTAACCATGAATGGGATCAGAAGACAAACAAGAGGCACACTCAGCCCATCAACAGCAATTCTAATTCTGCGCTGTTTTCAGTAGCTACAAGCCACATGTATCAATTTAAACTTAATAAAATAAGGATAAAATAAGAATAAAATCATGAGCCAATCCCTGATCTGGCTCAGTGGATTGAGCGCTGGCCTACAAACCAAAAGGTCAACGGTTTGATTCCCAATCAGGGCACATGCCTGAGTTGTGGGCCAGGGCCCCAGTTGGGGGCATGTGAAAGAAAACCAATCAATGTATCTCTCACGTATTGATGTTTTTTTCCCTCCCTTCCCCTCTCTCTAAAAATAAATAAATAAAATCTTTAAAAAAAGAAAATATTTTATTTATTTCTAGAGAGGGGGGAGGGAGGGAGAAAGAGAGGGAGAGAAATATCAATGTGTGGTTGCCTCTTGAGTGCCCCCATTAGGGACCTGGCCTGGCTTACACTAGCCAGGTAAATAAGATCTTTAAAAAGAAAGAATAAAAAATCAGTTCCTTAGTTGTACTAATCACATTTTAACTGATCCATCGCCTCATGTGGCTAATGGGCACCATGTTGCATAGCATAGAAAGATTTCTATCATCACAGAAAGGTCTACTGCTCTTATCTTTTCTAGTCACAGTACCCTGTACCCACATAAAAGAAGCTGGAACTATGTTTTATTCTATACCTTTAGGGTTCCTGTAGTCAGTCATTGTAAGCAATCATCAAGAGGTGATTATAGCCCACTTGCCTTCCACATGTGCCCTAAGGATGGAATCCCCAATATAGATATGTGCCCCTACTGGAAATTGAACCTGCAACCTTCTGGTGCACTAGACAATGCTCCAACCAGCTGAGCCACCTGTCCAGGGCTCTTAAATCTTATCACCCCTTTCCAACTTCTGAGGGACTCCCATGTCCAGGCATATACTCAATAACACACCCATCCCTCACAATCAAGATCAAGAAAACTGAAGAACAGAACCAACAAGTTCTAAGTCACTCAGCACTGCCTTATAGAGTTAGATGTCTCCAGATAGTGACTGCTAACATCAGCAGACTCAGCTGCTCAGGATTCTTTAGGCTAAAACCAATCAAAACCAATGCTAGACATAAACAACTGATGCCAGCCACACTAGAGTGCCCAGGCTGAATGTTCACCCTACTTGGTACTATAGCTGACAATATTGCTTGGTATATAAATTTACTTCAAGATGGCACTTAATTAATTGATTGACAGCCATTTATCAAGCAACTTCTAAGAGTGGAGAATAAAAAGGGCTCCAGTCTGAATACCATGCATTCTATAACCTCTGTGACTCTGGCCTTTTTCAATCTGCCTAGCAGATGATGTGAATGCAAAAGCATTAAACGATAGTCAGAAGAGCTGGCTTTTAGTCCCATTACAATCTCTTTCTTAGCTTAAGTGACTCTAGCTCACAAAGCTTCAGTTTCCATATTTGCAAAATAAAGATAGTCTTGCCTTCGCCATCCATCTCTTACAGGGATTTGAACCTACTTTTTTTTAAATTAAATTTATTGAGGTGACATTGCTTAATAGAATCTTATAGGTTTCAAGTGTATATTTCTATAGAACATGATCTATATATAGCATTGTGTTCCCACCACCAAAAGCCAAATCATCTTCTGTCACCACAGATTTGGCCTCCTTTATTCTGTACAATTGTCCCTCTGGTAACCACCACAGTATTTGTCTTTGTCTATGAGTTTGTTTTATATTTCACATATGAGTGAAATCATATGGTTCTTGGCTTTTTCTAATTTTGCTTAGCATAATATTCTTTTTTGTTGTTGTTGTTTTAAAATATATTTTATTGATTATGCTATTACAGTTGTCCTATTTTTTTCTCCCCTTTACTCCCCTCTGCCCTGCACACCCCTCCCACCCCCATTCCACCTCCCTTAGTTCATGTCCATGGGTTGTACATATAAGTTCTTTGGCTCCTACATTTCCAATACTATTCTTAACCTCCCCTGTCTATTTTGTACTTACTATTTATGCATCTTATTCCCTATACCTTTTCCACCATTCTCCCCCTCCCCCTCCCTGCTGAAAACCTTCCATGTGATTTCCATTTCAATGATTCTATTCCTGTTTTACTTGTTTCCTTAGTCTGTTTTTGTTTTTTCAGGTTCGGTTCTTGATAATTGTGAGTTTGTTGTCATTTTACTGTTCATAGTTTTTGATCTTCTTTTCCTTAGATAAATCCCTTTAACATTTCATATAATAAGGGCTTGGTGATGATGAACTCCTTTAACTTTACCTTATCTGGGAAGCACTTTATCTGCCCTTCCATTCTAAATTATAGCTTTGCTGGAATAGAGTAATCTTGGAGGTAGGTCCTTGCCTTTCATGACTTGGAATACTTCTTTCCAGCCCCTTTTGCCTGTAAGGTTTCTATTAAGAAATCTTACGGGCACTCCTTTGTAGGTAACTGTCTCCTTTTCCCTTTCTGCTTTTAAGGTTCTCTCCTCTTTAATCTTGGGCAATGTAATTATGATGTGCTTTGGTGTGTGCTTCCTTGGGTCCAACTTCTCTGGGACTCTGAGCTTCCTGGACTTCCTGGAAGTCTATTTCCTTTGACAGATTGGGGAAGTTCTCTTTCATTATTTTTTCAAATAAGTTTTTGATTTCTTGCTCTTTCTCTTCTCCCTCTGTAACCCCTATGATTCAGACATTGGAACGCTTAAAGTTGTCCTGGAGGTTCCTAAGCCTCATCTCATATTTTTGAATTCTAATTTCTTTATTCTGTTCTGGTTGAATGTTTCTTTCTTCCTCCTGGTCCAAATCATTGATTTGAGCCCCAGTTTCCTTCCCATAACTGTTGGTTCTCTGTGCATTTTCCTTTAATTCACTTTTCATAGCCTTCACTTTTTCCTCTATTTTGTTACCATACTCAACCATTTCTGTGAAGATCCTGATTACCAGTGTTTTGAATTCTGCATCTGATAGGTTGGCTATCTCTTCATCACTTAGTTGTATTTTTTCTGGAGCTTTAATCTGTTCTTTCATTTGGGACATTTGGGGGTTTTTCTGGTCTCCACTCGCCTGTTATGTAGTAATGGGCGGAGCCTTAGGTATTCACCAAGGCAAGGCAACCCACATCACTGTGTTGTTGGGCTGTGTGTGGGGGAGGGGTCCAAAAGGGAACAATAACATTTGCTGGGTTCTCGGTCTGCTTTCAGTAACTTCTTCAGCTACCCAGAAGCAAATTGGATCCTTCTAGTGTTGATTCCCAGGTGGGTAGGTTTGTGTACATTCTAGGACCCTGTGGGTCTGTCCAACAAATTCTCCTTTGAGGCTGGAGTTTCTCCCACCACCCAACCCCCATAGGTTTTTTCAGTCAGAGGTTTTGAGGCTTTATTTCCCCCCATGCTGGAACCCTGGGTTACTCGGTCTGTCTTGCCCGGCAGTTGTTTTTCCCGGTTTATCCACACACAAATGTGGGACTTCCCACTTTGCCAGCTGCGGTCTCACCTGGTCCTGAGCCACTGCCTTGCCCACCCCAGCCCTCCAGGTGCCACCTTGCTGCAAGTCCTCTCACCCTGGCTTCCCATCTCCACCCCTTCCACAGGTCTGGATGAATGTTTCTTCTTTAACTCCTTGGTTGTTGGACTTACATACAGTTCAATTTTCTGGCAGTTCTGGTTGTTTTCTGTTTTTTAAATTTGGTGTTGTTCTTTTGGTTGTGTGAGGAGGCACAGTGTGTCTACCCACACCTCCATCTTGGCTGGAAGTCTCTACTTAGGATAATATTCTCAAGGTCCATCCATGTTGTCACAAATGGCAGTATTTGAAAGTGGCAGTATCATAGGGGGATTTGAAATAAATAAATATGGCTTTAAAAGTATTTTATTGACTCTGATCAAATTATAGATATTATCATTACTTTTTTTCATTTTTCTGCCAGTTGACCTACTCAAGACAGCTCACATCCAAGTTATCCATGAACAACAATATTATAATCCTTCATTATATTTTTAAAGTTTATTCTGGCTGCTCTGCCTAAGAGTGATTTCCTCTTTCCCTGAATTTGTATTATACTGTTTAATTCATTTGTCATGAAGCATGTGTTGCATCATGAACTTCTAGTATTGATTTTTTCCTTGTAATAAAAGCTAACTAGTGCTGATACTATGAATTTTTACATTATTATGTTGCCCTACCCAGAGTGTAAGTTTCTTAAGGAGGGCCTTTCACAAAGAGTAGATACTTAATAAATATTTGTACATGTATGGATTGCTGAAATTCTCCCACTTACAGTAAATTGAAAAACATGACCACAGTATTTTGCAGCTCCTCCCACCAAGATTGGAAGTCCATTTCTCCACACCTTGAATCTGTGCAGGCCTGTGACTTAATATAACCACTAGAATGTTGTAAGAATGAAGGAGTAACAATGCCTTTCATCTTCTCCTTTCACCTTCTTGGACCATCACTCTAAGTACAACCATGTTATAAAGAAGCCCAGCCAAATGAGCACATGTAACTTCCAGACATGTGAGTGAGGCTATGTTGGATCATTCCGTTTTTTACAGTTACCTCCGACTGCATGACCATGAATGAGCCAAGGGGAGACCAGTAAAAGAACCATACATCCAACTTGCATAATCATGAGGGAAAAAACACAGCACTTTTTTTGGGTATTGTTCATTATGCAGAAACAGATAACTGAAAACCAGAAGAGACATTTTTCTCCTTTGTGTGGATAGGGACTTTTTTTATACCTCTTTTATGGCCCTTCTCACAAATTACCTTGCTTTCTGGGCATGTGTCTTCAGACCACTACCAGATTGTTGTGTCACTGGGGGTGAGACAGAATTTATTGATCTTAGATCTCTCCTAAAGTACTGTGCCCAGAACTGTAGGTAGTGGGTGATAAGTACATTTGCAAAATAACTAATGGCTCCTTCTAAAGGAGACTTGGAACGCAAGTCCCAAAGGAATTTATTATATTATATATAAATATAGTATTTATTATAAACCAGTTTTATCATGAGAGCATTTAGAGAGCCATTGACCTTCCTTTAACCCTATCCTACACCTATATGGGCAGAGGTTAATCTGGCATTAAAAGGGTTCTATAACAGGACATATTCAGGGATTGTTCCATCATACCTTTCCTTCAGTGCTTCACATACCTGTCAGAGAGAACACTTTTCCTATTTGTTAACATTTACTTAGCCACATTCTCTCACCATATCCCTATATTTCATCTGTTAGAGCTCAAACTCATTAATAAATAAGAAGAAGAAGAAGAAAGGAATAAGAATAATGAGAAGCCATTCTACTCATCCATCTTGAGGATCTTTGGTACTGTATCCAATCCCCTGTGTCCCCCATGTTTTTATACAGATAATACTAAATTTAAATGAACAATAAACATGGCTTTGGTAAGGGTAGGAGAGTCACAAAAGGTTTTAGAATATGTGTGACCAAGGTGAAAATAATGAGACTACTCCACTTCAAAATGAACACTTGAGCTTCTGTGTGCCAGAAACAGCAAAAAGAGCAGTAGACTGGCCTGTCCCCCCGGTATAACTATAACCCTTTCTTCCCATTTTATATCTAGAGGTTCTATAGTTCTTTAAGTGAGTGGGGGACCTAACTGGTAGATGTGTAATTACATCTAAGTCGAAGCTGACCTAGGAAAGCTGTGTCTAAAAATCAGAATTCAGGTGAAGTCTCCAGCCTCCATAGCAGCCATAATGTGTGGGGCACCAACAGTACCTTTATTATTAAATACATGGGGAGGACTGCACTTTCCTCGGTGTTGGGTTCAGTGGAGAGGCTTCTAGCTAAACTGGTCATGGTTCTCAAAGTTGTTTTTTCAATTCCTTGTTGCCTCTCTGGTTTAAGGCAGTCATAACTTGGGCTATGACGCACGGGAGACCCAGGTGTGGTTCAAGCTTCCATAAAGGCCATACAAGGTTAGGGAAGGGAGGTGGCAAGACACTATCCCCAAAGGTTGGGTTCAGATGTTACTGATAGACTCTCAATGTTCTGTTTTGGTTTCTGGGAAGAAGAAAGATGGAACACTCATCTGAGGGGCTCTTCAGGAAAAAGTGGCCATTCCAGCATTATTCTCAGTCAGGGAGCCCCTACATAATAGACCTGAACGAAAATATTCCCATTCATAGCAATCAGATATTTCCCAAGAGCAGTAACTGGGACCATCTCCCTTTGACCTTCTGGTACTACCTTCTCCTATGACAGTGGGGCCTTTCCTACCCTAAACTGTCTTCACTAAAGGACATTATTTAACACTATAAAACAAAGATTCTCTAAAGTGACTCCCTTTTGAAGTCCAGAATAATAGTCTATTCACTCTACATGTACAAAATTAAGAAAATCCTCCTAAATTATTCTTTCCATAACCAAGAGCCATTCACCTTGACTGACTGCCCCTGCTATACTCTGAAATATCCAATGAAGTTTCAACAACAAGGAAAAAAGTTCCCTTCCACTGAGAAGGGAGAGTGGAACCTACATATTTCATCTCTTTCTGGGTACCCATTTAGTACCCATTTCGTAGAGCACCTATTAAGGTTTGAAAAGTAATCTTAGCTGCTGTACAAGTTGTTTGGATGAATATAGATGAACAACAGGAGAGTGGATAGGTGGATTGCCATATGTTTAAATGACTGCGCTGCTTAACATCTTTTCCAATACTTGTCAGAGCACCCTCCATTGCAGTGTCGTGGCTGGGGACGAAATTGAGTCTTTAGTCTCAAGACTGTCTCGTCTGCCAAATAAGGTGACAAAAATATCCTTGGATGTGCTTGGTTAACTCAATCAAAAAACACTTGTGCTGATGTGTTTAGGAAGGGATGGGGGAGGGATCATAAAATTGAGTAAAACGTTGAGATCTCCTTGAAGTGGTAGAGGAAGTCATAAAAAGATAAACTCACAATTTAATTAAGGATGGGGAGAAAGGTTGAGTCTGCAGACCAGGTTCCTGGAGAAGCCAGTCTCATGTCCTGTTCTAGTAGTGACTCCAGAATGAAAGGCTGGGGTGATCATCTTAACGTTTTAACCCATTTCCTCTCGGTACATCTTTACGCTTACTTTTTGCAGGTATTTCTTTGAGCAGAGTGGCTAAGTGTTGTCTCCCGATCCTCCTTCAGCTGTTCAGAACGTCCTTAGCTCCGCACTCTGCCACAGCTGGCTCCTTGAGCCACGCCCTCAAGTTCTGGCGCTAAATTTGGGCCAATAAAGGTGCACCCAGAGGATCACAGGACCCGGGGAGGGTGGGGAGGGAGCCTCCAGCCAATGGGACGTCAATTATAACCTCAAAGAGGGAGAAAACTTTTTAATGGTGTCTTTGGACCAATGAGGAGCAATGATTATACGCCCTGCTCTGGACGCCTGAGGACTCGCGGCTTCCTGACACGTGACCAGTGAGCCACAGCAGCCCGGCCCCACCTCCTGGTCTGGAGGTAGCGCGATGGGCCACGCTTCCAATAGCTCGCAGGAACGTCTCGTCACGTGCAGGTTTGGCAAGGCCATCGGCCTTGCGGAAGGCCATGTGACAGTTGACGTTATTGTGACGCTCCCCAATAGTACAGAGAAGCTGCCTTCACAGGCCCAGGAATTGGTGTCTCCATGCAAATAATAACCCGGCAGGGGCGGGGATAGCCTGTCACGTGCTGTGGGACGGACCAGGGAGGGGCTAGCCACTGGTTGCGGGGCTAGCTGGGCGCGCGGGGCGCAGGCGCCCTGAGGACCCGGTAGCGGCGGTGGCTGTGGTTGCGGCGACGGGAACCTGATCCTTGGCCAAGGCTGAAGGCGGTGGTGGCGACCATGGCGGCCGATGGAGAGCGATCCCCGCTGCTCTCCGAGCCCATCGACGGAGGCGCTGGCGGCAACGGATTAGCGGGGCCAGGCGGGAGTGGGCCTGGGCCCGGGGGAGGCCTGACCCCCTCCGCACCACCGTACGGAGCCGGTAAACATGCCCCGCCCCAGGGTAAGCCGGGGCGGTCCGAGGTGTTCCCGGGGGTAGTCTGAGAGGTGGGAGGGGGCGGGGCCGCGGGCAGAGGGCGGGGCCCAAGTGCCAGGTGCTGTGCTGTTGCACCTGGGTGACAGGGTGAGGCTTTCTTTCGTCCTCAATTGCGACAGAAGCTTTGAAACAGAAGGGGTTTCTGAGGAAGTTGATTGAAGCACGGATTGTACGAAGCCCGCAGAGTTTGCTCAGCAGGGTTGAGGACCAGAAGCAGATCCCTGACCTCGTGGAGCATCAGTGGGGGTGTCTGCAAGTGATGCCAGCTCTTCTTTTTACCTCTCTCCCCCATGCCCAGCATTTCCCCCGTTCCCAGAGGGACACCCAGCCGTGTTGCCTGGGGAGGACCCACCCCCCTACTCACCCCTGACCAGCCCAGACAGTGGGAGTGCTCCCATGATCACCTGCCGAGTCTGCCAGTCTCTCATCAACGTAGAAGGCAAGATGCATCAGCATGTAGTCAAATGTGGCGTCTGCAATGAAGCCACCGTGAGTTTTATGTGTGTGTGTGTGCGTGTGTGTGTGTGTGTGTGTAAATGGGCCCTGTTTCCTACATCCTCTTTCTGATTCTTTGATTCTAAACTCTGACCTTCAGCCAAGCATTCATAAAACTCAGGTTTCAGTTCCAGGTGTCTCATACGGACATTTCCCCAGACACCACTCACCAAAGCTAATGTTTACCATCCCTCACATTCCTACTATCCCAGATACTTAAGCCAAGGTTTCATTTGCCAGTCTTATGCTGTATGCCTTTCTTTCATTTCTCTGTCCTGGCTAAAACCGTATCTATCTGATCTCTCCTTAGAAGAGGTTTGGAGGAAATGAAAGGGATTGAGATTTGAGGTTTGCTTACCAATATTCCCATTATTCTCTAGCCAATCAAGAATGCACCCCTGGGGAAAAAATATGTTCGATGCCCCTGTAACTGTCTTCTTATCTGCAAAGTGACTTCCCAGCGGATTGCCTGTCCTCGTCCCTACTGGTAAGAGCCATAAGGTGGGGAAGGGCATCAGTGGGGAAAATTGGAAAGCCCATAAAGGATGAATGTCTGTAGAGAATGTCAAGGTGAGAGAGCCTGGTATTTACTTAGAAGGAGAAAAAGCTAAGGACTATTGGGCCTCTAGAATGTTATAGCCATCTTTCTCATCTCTCAATAAAAAGATTGGATGAAACAGTGTACTTTAGGAATATGTAGAGTTTTAGGTACTGGGTTAGTGATCCTGAGATAAAAGTGCTCCTCAAGGATTCTAGGGTAGTGTTGGGCAAAATATGTTAAGTGTGCAGAGAAGTAGAAGAACTTCATGAGGCAGGGAGTGGGGAAGGAGGGATAGTGTAAGGGTCCTTAGGATTAAAAACTTTTTAAACAAAACTTTTTAAAAAGGTCTTTTCCTTGTACAGCAAAAGAATCATTAATCTGGGGCCTGTGCACCCAGGACCTCTGAGTCCAGAACCACAACCTGTGGGTGTCAGGGTCATCTGTGGACATTGCAAGAATACTTTCCTGGTGAGGAGATGCATTGGGAAGCCTTGGGGGGGAAAATTCAGGAGAAATCATGAATATACTTCTGATTTATGATAATGAATCCTGAACAGGCCTGTTCCAGCAGAACCCATTTCCCCCTTCCCCTACCCCAGAACTCTTATTGAAGGTGAAACTGCTCGAACTATTAATTGGTCTCTCTCTTTTTCTTTCTCTATAGTGGACAGAGTTCACAGACCGAACCTTGGCCCGTTGCCCTCACTGCAGAAAAGTGTGAGTGATTAGAGAGTGGCATCATTGAGTTGGTAATTGGGTAATGTGTGGATTAAGAATTAAAGGGCATTTCAAACATATATTTTTGTTTGCTTCCCTACAGGTCATCTATTGGGCGCAGATATCCACGAAAGAGATGTATCTGCTGCTTCTTGCTTGGCTTACTCTTGGCGGTCACTGCCACTGGACTTGCTGTGAGTAACTATGATCCAGCCTTTCATTCTTCAGCATCATCTACATACACTAAGATTTGGGACTGGCTAACTTAAAAAAGGGAAAGAAACGAA
>PVJI01016882.1:0-37124 GCA_004026765.1 Micronycteris hirsuta
GTTATTTGATAGTATTTTCCCACAGTAGCACTTCTTTCAAAATTGGAGTCGATCTTCTCCCAACTTTCTGCTTTATCAGCTAAGTTTACATAATATTCTAAATCCTTTGTTATCATTCCAACAATCTTTATAGCATCCAAAATAGATTCCATTTCAAGAAACCCCTCTTTTGCTCATCCCCTTATCCATTAAATTTTTATCATGAGATTTCAGTAGTTCAGTCACATCTTCAGGCCCCACTTCTAATTCTGGTTCTCTTGATATTTCCATAATACTGCAGTTACTTCCTCCACTTAAGTCTTGAACCTTGAACCCCTCAAAGTCATCTATAAGGGTTAGAAGCAACTTCTTTCAATCTCCTGTAAATGTTGATACTTGACCTCTTCCTATGAATCACGAATGCTCTTAATGGCATCTAGGATGATGAATCCTTTCCAGAAGAATGTCTACACTACTTTGTCCAGATCCACCACAGGAACCATTATCAAAAGCAGATATAACTTATGAAACAATTTTTTTAAAAAGACTTGAGAGTCAAAATAACTCCTTGATCCGTGAGCTATGGAGTGGTATGGGCAGGCACGACTAAAGTATCCATCTCATTGTGCATCGCCATCCCAGCTCTCGGTTGACCAGGTGCATTGCAATGAGCAGTAATATTTAAAAAATGAACCTTTTCTTTCCGAGCACTCTGTCTGAAAACTGGGCTTAAAATATTCGGTAAACCATGTTGTAAACAGATGTGCGGTCATGCAAGCTTTGTTGTTCTATTTATGGAGCAGAGACAGAGTAGATTTTGCATAATTCTAAGAGGCCCTAGGATTTTCAGAATGGTAAATGATCACTGGCTTGAACTTAAAGTCACCAGCTGCTTGATCTCCTAACAAGAGAGTCAGCCAGTCTTTTGAAGCTTTGAAGCCAGGCCCTGACTTGTCCTCCCTAGCTATGAAAGTCCTAGATGTCAACTTCTTCGAAGAGAAGGCTGTTTACATTGAAATGTATTACTTAGTGTAGCCATATTCATTTATTATCTCAGCAAGATCTTTGGATAACGCTGCAGCTTCTACAAAAACACTTGCTGCTTCATCTTACACTTTTATGTTATGAAAATAGCTTCTTTCCTCAAACCTCAGGAACCAACCTCTACTAGTTTCAAACTTTTCTTTTGTATCTTCCTCACCTCTCTCAGCCTACATAGAATTGAAGAGAGTTAAAGCCTTGCTCTGGTTTATGCTCTGGCTTAAGGAAGTGTAGCTGGTTTGATTTTTAATCTAGACCACTAAAACTTTCTTCTTATCAGCAATTAGGCTGTTTTGCTTTTTTTTATCATTTGTGTTCACTGTAGTAGCTCTTTTAATTTCCTTCAAGAACCGTTGCTTTGCATTCATAGTTTGGTTAACCGTTGGTATAAGAGGTCTGGCTTTCAGCCTATCTTGGCCTTTTCACATGTCTTCCTCACTAAGCTTACTCATTTCTAGTTTTTGATTTGCAGTGAGAGAATGCAACTCTTTTTTTTCATTTGAACACTTAGAGGACTTTGTAGGGTTTTAAATGGTATAATTTCAATACTGCATCTCAGGGAATAGGGAATCCCAAGGAGAAAGAGAGAGAGAGAGAAGGGGGAAAGGCTGGTCAATGAAGAGTCAGAACTGATAAGACTTTTATCGATTAAGTTCACTGTTTTTTACGGGCACAATTCATGACACCCTAAAACAATTACAGTAGTAACATCAAAGATCAACGATCACATATTACCACCACAAAAATAGTAATAAAAAAGTTTATAATATTGCAAAATTACCAAAATGTGATAGACACAACGTTAGCAAATGTCATTGGAAAAATGGTGCTTATAGACTTACTTAAAGCAGATTTGTCACAAACCTTCAATTTGTATAAAATACAATATGTGTGAAGCACAATAAAGCAAAGTATAATAAAGTATGCCTGTATGTGTGTGTGTGTGTATATATTTTAAATTCACATCCTCACATGCACCTAGTACAGTATCATACTACCACACACATCAACATTACCACTATTGATAGTAGGTTTATTTTAGACTGCAAAATGTTCCTCGATCATTATAAAACTGTTTCATATTAATAGTATACTTATCTGGACATATGGCCATATAGAATAAAGACTGTGTATTCTGGCCTGTTTTCAGGACATGATCATAACTTTAAACTGCAACAGTAAAAATGTCAGTGGAATTTATGAGAGCAAATGCTAGGAAGTGTGATCACAGGAATGTCCTTTCTCTCTCTGCCTCTCTGTCTCTGTCTCTCTCTCTCTCTCTCATCAACACCAATATGAATTTTAGCAACTGAAGCTGGAGAAGCGATTTGAACCACGTGGAGAGGGAGACAGCACACAGAAGAAAAGACACTGAAATAACATGAGGCCCTGACACCGCAGAAAAACACCAACTCGAGGTGGTTTTCCTGGCCTTTAGTATAGAAAAGAAGTTGGCAACTATCTTGGGTTTTGTCACTCCCAGCTTAAATTAAACCTCTCTACACATAGAGAAAAGATTAAGCATTTCTTTGTTAATACCATAATTAGCCAAGAATTTCTATCATTTTTGAAAAGGTAGGTGTGAAAAGTATGCCTCTATATATTGCATGAATACACATAAACATACATACTTTTACATACTTTTATTACTTGAAATTAAAATTTAGACATATATAACTGCATAATTTCCAAATAATTTACTCAAAATATAAGATATAAAGAAACAGTATAAATTTAGTCATAACTGTAATTTTAAGGAAAGGTATTTTATTTATTTTTTATCTTTTAATTAATTTTTATAACTTTTGTTAATTATGGAACCAATTCAGAACTTTTAAATATAAATATCTGTCATTATAATATTGTAAACTGGTGTATAAATGTGACTATTTTCCATGAATGACATTGTATACTGTAGACATAAGGTTTTGTTTTTACATTTAGAGAATAAAAACACCCCCGTGCATCCAGATAATTATGCACAGGTAATATTGAAAAGATTAGAATAAAAATATAAATTTAATCCTTCCAAATTTAAAAATTCTCTTTGAGTTTCTAAAGGAGGATCTTAAGAACTGACTTGGGAAATGCTGTAGAAAGCTTTTGAAACATGAACATTGTTTTGTTCTATTTTCTGAGTCAGAAATCTTTCTATAGAAGAATTTCAAATATACCCCAGTGGACATGTTAGTGAATGTGGAATAAAGCCTTTTCTTATCTTTTGTTGTTTACTTTGTTATCGGCCATTAAAAATCTTTTGCTGCTATCATTCCCATGAATGAGACACCATTCCTATGTTATTAGGAAACTTTCAAGGGTAACTCAATAAACTTAAAATGGAACTTTGTTAAGGGTTTGGCTCTCTGCAGAGTAAAACTTTCTAATTGACTCATTCAGTTGATGAATATAATAAGCCTAAGTAGAAAATGTAGGTTTTAGAAATTTGCAGAAGAAATGAGTTCTACCTTGTTGATTAAATTGTGGTCTATTTCTAAAGCAGTCTATAACCACAACATGGCTCTTCCTTCCTGATTTCTGGTTAGTGTGAGAACACCTATCACCTGATTCTTTCCCCTAGCACCCTCAACTCCAGCGTAACTGTACTTGTCAAAGTGTGCACCTTCGTCATCAGAAATGAAGCAAGATCAGGGTCAATTTTTTTATATGTTAATTGTATTGATTGATACCCGTCCATTGCATACCAAATTCTGTCTTAGGTTCCAGGTCTTTAGTTTCTTGGTACTCTCTTTTTAATCCTTTATTTTTTTTTCTCTTAATTTCATTTCATAAGCTTTTGCTTATTTACATATATTTTCTTGCAATCACTTCTTTCCTTAGGTGGATTCTTATATATTTTTTTGTTCTGACTTATCTGAATTACCATGATTTGTGGTTCTTTTGACAACCATTTGGCCTTTCCTTATTGAGCAATCACTACACAGATTCTGAGATGGCACACAAGAAAACTTTTGCTGTTCTTGTTTTTCAATGGGGAATAATTTAGAGATATCAATACTGACTCTTAGTTCTTCACACTCTCCAAATATCCTTAGGAAGTATTTTAGCATATTCTTAAAAATAACACACAAATAGTCTTTTAATTTGTACATTACAAAAATCCCTCTGAACAGAACATTTTCAGTATCTGAGAAAAGGCAGAATTGTGTAGAGCATTTCAGTAAGAAGATTAGCATTTATATAATAACATACCCCCACACAAACTTTAGAATGGTTAAAATTTTAGAAAATTGATCACATTACATGTTAAAGACGTGGGGCAATTAGAACTTTTATACAATTTTTTTGGCAGTGCCAGTTGAAACCACTGGTTTGGTGCATTTGGGGGCAGTGAATACTAAAGAAGACCCTATGCATAGCAAATATCCCACAAAATCCACTCCCAGTGTATACCCAATTTGCATTTAACCAAAATACATGTCTCCAATGTTCAAAGAAGAAATAATGGTAATGTTCAAAAACTAAAGAACTCAAATATTCAATGATAATGTAATAGAAAAATAACCTCTGCTACATTTATATAAAAGAATATTATGCAACATGAAAATTAGTGAAATAAAACTATAGCACAAAAGTATAATGAGCATAATGATCTCACAAAGAAAATATTGATAAAAAGAAGCCAGACACAAAAGATTAAGTTTATATAATGTTAAGAAAGAGGAAAAACTAGTATAGATATTTTATTCTATTTCTTGATTTATTCTATTTATATTACTTTTTATTATTGTTGTTCAGTTGCAGTTGTTCCACCATTTTCCCCATTGATCTCCCCTGCCCTTCCAGCTCCCACAGCCAATCCCCCCCATTGTCTGTGCCCGTAAGCCCTCTATTCACGTTCCTTTGACTTGCCCCTTCCCCATCTTTCCCCTGTTATCCCCCTACCCCTCCCCTCTGGTCACTGTCAGTTTGTTTTTTATCTCCATGTCTTTGGTTCTATTTTGCTCATTTGTTGGTTTTGTTGATTATGTTCCACTTACAGGTGAGATCATATGAAATTTGTCTTTCATTGCCTAGCTTATTTCACTTAGCATTAAAATAAGGATAGTTTCCCTCTAAGGAGGAAAAGCTAGTGGTTGAGAAAAGGCCAAAGAGAAGCTTATAGGTCATGGCAATGCTTAGTTTACAGACATGGATGATGACCCATTGTTATGTTGACTTTGTACTAATTCATTAACATGTACACATGATTTTAAATATTTCTGTATTATATTTAACTTCCAAGAAGTTTATTAAAAATTAAATCATTGTTGAATGGTTTATGAAAACATTGTAGAAATAAAATCTCCTGAATTGCAGAATTAAATTCATAACCTCTACAAAGGAGTACAACTTCCCTATTCCTGCCTCATAAACCATCAACATGGGCAGCTACCCCATTATTTATAAAATGCAACTCATGTTCCTCTGGCTGTCCAAGCAATTCAGTGGATATTAATGGAGTACCTTCAGTACCCAAGTCACTGTGCCCAACTTTAAGGAGGTACACATCGCAAGGCAGAACAGCTCTTAAGTAGTGTGGAGAAAACTGAAGGGAAAATCATATTATTTCATATATGTAGTTTGCAAAGATTTCCTTTCTAGCTTTAAGCATATTTATAACACTTTTAAAAGGAAAGGTACAATTACATAGCAAGAGTAAAATAAAACACAACCAACAGATATACATTCAAATTTTGATGGCTTACATTTTTGGTTAACTAGTTCCAGTCACAATTAATGAACAATTAGTATTACGAGTGATGTAAAATAAATAAGTCAACTTACATAAGGGACTTCACTGACCATGAGATAACTGACAACTGGCTACACACCTCAAATCGTAATGACAGTATTTACAAATGTTTCTGTGTATTTCCATGCAGTGAAAATGCTGAAATGATATAACTTAATGACAAGAAATAATTTAAATATTGAAAAATAGCAGCACTAATAATTACTTTTATATCCTTATGCGTGCGTTCTCCACACTCTTTATCCTGAGAATGCAAATCATCAAACATACTTTGTTGTTTATATACAACAGAGACTCATTGGAACATCTGTTTAATTATTTTTTCCTATGGGAAATTTTATAGCCTTAAAACTAAACTTTTAATTATAAGTAAAACTCTCTGGCTCTTATTTTCTAATAATCTATTACAAAATTGCTATTGGTTCAAGTCAATATTGCATCAGTTATGGAGAATTAAGTAAAATGTGATATCACTTTCAATATCAGGATATTTTTATTGTTTCTCCAAATGTATTTATTAATGTCTCAGTAAGTGTAAAAACTGATTAAAACCTGTTTGGAAATTAAAACAGCAGCCTTTAGACTATTAGTCTACTTATACATTGATTCCTTTATAAAATAATTTAAGAACTATGAATTCATTCATATTTTTAAAGACAAAAAAGAAGTTGTTTGATGGTCTGGAAATCAGGAAACCTGGCTTTTTCCATTGTGTGACGATAGACAAGTTACTCAATCTCTCTGAATCTGAAAAAAAAAGTATTGGATGGCAGAGACTGTTAAGTATATTCCAAATGAAATTTTTTATGAATTCATCTAGAAAATATTTGTTAACTTAGATTCAAGGGTTTCAGAGGAAGTAATGGTTTTGAATTTAAACATAGGGATGATTTATGTATTTCCACCAATTTTGATTCATGGATATAATACAGAATTGATTTTAATATTCCCTTAAACATTTAAAAAATAAAAACATTATGTTTACTGTCATTTTAATTGTGTGCTCAAATATCAGAAAACTTCAAAAATATTTATCTTTTATAATGAAAAATGCACACCAGAATGCATTAAGGCAATAATTAAATTTAAATAGAATAATTATATTTTTGTGAGGTTTGCATTTACATAAAATAAATTCATGTGTTAGTCATTGAGATGCAGTGCAATTAACATAATATAGAACAATAAAAATGTTGGCATTTTAAGATGGAATGTAATTAGCAATCCATAAATAGGAAACCAGGCAAAATAGACATTATTTAAATATTATCAAATGTTTCAAATGCTTGTGTATATTTTGTTATTGTTGTTAAAGTATGTAAAATACTATCTTGCTCTCCAAGAGCTTTTAGTTAAAGATGTTTTGCTTGTTGAGAAACTGTAGAAACCAGGGAGAGAATTGAAATCAGATTTTGGTTGGCTGGATGAAAATGACACAGTGCTGGCATCTGTATAGAGAACAACACGTCTGAAGGGGACAGTCACTCCTGCTTATTTCTTTGAAGGAATGTGAGCCGTATGATGATGAATGGGCAGATTTTCAAAAGGAATCAGAAATCTGTATTGACATGCATCTTTCTGACAAAAAGTTATGCTAATGATTAAAAGCAGCCATAATAATTAACACAAACACAAACCTACTGTGAGTCAAACAAAATGAGGGGTACTGGAGTTCAAACCAGAATATAAGATCTTAAATTTAGAAAAAGTAGAATTTCTAGATAATAGCCACAGGAATTTTGAGTATTTTTTTAATCTTTTAGTAAATAAAAGTCTAAGTGGCACAATCTGGGAAGCCTCATGGGGGTTAAGTGTAGTGGTGGTGATCAGAAACTAAATGAATGAGAGAAAGTGGATCAAAATGAGGGCCTTAGAAGTATATTAAAAATGAGGCAGATGGGGAGTGTAAAATCATGGATCAGAAAGGAATGGCACCAAAAATAAAAAATAAATAATTGCTAGAAAGTGATGAGCTTAATTTAAGAAAGTGATTAGGAAGAAATAAAAAGTGACAAGATTCTACAGTGTCTTCTGTTTGCACAAATCACTGTTTTTCCTTCTCCTTAATTACTTGTTAGTTTACTGTTAATACTATAAGCCTAGTGTCTTTCTTACTGTTAACAGTATCACATTCTCACTCTAACATTTCCCCACTCTGCTTAGATTATTGCACAGGTATTCATATTATTCTTTTTTAAAATTGGATTTTATTGATTAATGTATTGTATTTGTCCTGACTTTTCACACCTTGCCCCCCTCCACCCAGCAACCCCTACTCCCTCAGGCAATCCTCCCACCATTATTCACATCCATGGGTCATGTGTATAAGTTCTTTGGCTACTCCATTTCCTATGCTGTGCTTTACATCCGCGTGGCTATTCTGTAAATACCTATTGTATTTCTTAATCCCCCCACCTCTTCACCCATTCTCCCATGCACCTCCCCCATCCAGCAACCATGAAAACAGTCCCCTTATCCATGATTCTATCTCTGTTCTATTCTTGCTGGCTTAGTTTGTTTCTTAAATTCAATTGTTGATAAATTTGCATTTTTTGGCACTTTATTGTTCATAGTCTTAATCTTCTTTTTCTTAAATGAATCCCTTTAACATTTCATGAAATAATGATTTGGTGATGGTGAACTCCTTTAGGTTTTATCTTCCCTGAGAAGCTCTTTATCTGCTCTTCTATGCTAAATGATAGCTTTGCTGGGTAGAAAAATCTTGGCTGTAGGTCCTTGCTTTTCATGGTTTTGAATATTTCTTGCTAGTCCCTTCAAACCTGCAAAGTTTCTTTTGAGAAATCAGCTGACTCTCTTATAGGAACTCTCTTGTAGGTAACTAACTTCTTTTCTCTTGCTACCTTTATGATTCTCTCTCTGGCCTTTTAATCATGATGTGTCTTGGAGTGGCCCTCTCTGCATCCATTATAACTTGGACTCTTTGTGCTTCCTGGACTTGCATGTCCATTTCCTTCACCGAATTAAGGAAGATTTCTTTCACTGTTTTTTCAGATAGATTTCCAATTTCTTGCTCTTTCTCTTCTCCTTCTAGTATTCTATGATGTGAGTGTTGGACTTCTTGAAGCTGTCCCAGAGGCTGCTTATACTATCCTTATTTTTTAGACAGAATCCAAGATCTGTATTTGCATTCTTTGTTTTATTTTCTTATTATGATTGGTTGTTTTTTGCTTCCTTGTGTTCCATATCGTTGATCTGATTCTCAGCTTCATCCATTCTACTATTGTTTTCCTATGAATTGTTCTTTATTTCAGCCCTGGCTGGTGTAATTCAGTAGATTGAGTGCAGGCTGCAGCCCAAAGGGTCACCAGTTTGATTCCCAGTGAAGGAACATGCCTGGGTTGCAAGCCAGGTCCCCAGTGGGGACCACGCGAAGGCAACCACACATTGGTATTTCTTTCTCTCTCCCTTCCCCTCTCTCTAAAAATAAATAAATAAAATCTTTTAAAAAATTGTTATTTATTTCAATTAGTGTATCCTTCATTTCTGACTGGATCATTTTTACGCTTTTGAGGTCCTCACTAAGTTCCTTGAGCATCCTTATAATCAATGTTTTGAACTCTGCATCTGATAGATTGCTTATCTCCATTTTGTTTAGCTCTTTTTCTGGAATTTTGATCTGTTCATTCATTTGGGCCATGTTTCTTTGTCTCCTCATTCTGGCAGCCTCCCTGTGTTTGTTAATATTATGTAGAGCTTTTTTGACTTCATTTTTTGGTAGCATGGCCTAACATGGTAGGTGTCTTGTAGGGTCCCGTGGCACAGCCTCCCCTTCCACCTAAGCTGCATACTCAAGGTGTGCCTTTTGTGTGAACTGAGTTCACTGTCCTCTTGTAGTTGACCCTTGGTTGCTGTTGGTAGATAAATGGGAAGTATTTACCCAGGCCAGTCAGCTGCAAGGACTGGCTGTGACCACTGACCACCAACCTCCTCCCTCTTTGGAGGATCAGCTGTACAAAGGCAGGATGGTGGTGCTCCCAGGTGGTATTTAGCTGTCGACTGGGTGTGTTGGCCCTGGGGTTTCCCAGGTGGTGCAGGCCAAGGTCAGCTTCACCCTGTGTTTTTCCCAGGGCCACCCTCCCTGACTTATAAAGCAATCTGAGATGGCTGCTACTTGTGCTGGGCTTGGAGATTCCCAGGTACAACCAAGTGGTGAATCTAGACTGGCTTCTGCTAGTGCTGGGCCCAGGCTCACCAAGGCCAGCTGTTGCTTCTTTGATAGGATTTAGAAAGTTGTGAAACAGGAGTCAAGACTAGCCATTTATATAGAAAAGCAGCTTCGATGGAGCCATAAATTAGGTGTTGCAGAATCTCTGGAGATATCCAAGGTGGGTCAAACAGTGTTAGCCAAGTTGATGGAGTCTAAGATATGGTGCCAGCTTGCCATCTCTTGGAAGCAGGATTTAAAAAAGGGACAATGGCCTGTATTTACCTTGATTCCAGACATTTCAGTTCCTCCCTTTATGCCTCTGGTGTCTATCAGTCTGCTACCCTGGTGTGGGAGCTCAGAGAGAGTGAGTCTGAGTAGGTGAGTCTGTGAGTGGGTTTTTTAAGAGGAACTGCTCGAGGCTCAAGCATTTTCTTCCACATACTCAATCCCCTCTGTTTTTGCATCCAGAAATTGTGGGAACTTATTTTCCTGGTACTGGAACTGTGGACTAAGGGACCTGGTGTGGGCTGCCACTGCTTGCTCCCAAGATATCTCTCCAAAATTTTTATCCACCACACATAAATGTGAGACCAAGCTGTTCACATCTGCGCCCCTCCTACCAGTCAGGATGGATGTGGTTTCTTTAATTCCATAGCTGTCAGACTTCCATTCAACTTGATTTCTGACAGTTGAGTGACGGTTGTTCTATATTTTAGTTGTAATTTTGATGTGGTTTTATAAAGAGACAACCTACAGCTGCTTATGCCACCATCTTGACTGGAAGTAAAATTATTATTCTTTTTGTTATTAAATCATGTCTTATTGTTATTCTATTACAGTTGTCCCCATTTTTTTCCCTTTGACCTCATCCAACCATCCCACGCCCCACTCCCATAGTCAATTCCCACACTGTTGTCCATGCCCCTGGGTCATTCATACATGTCCTTTGTTTAGTCCCTTCCCCTTCTTTCCATCATTATCCCTTTCTCCACTCACCTCTGGTCACTTTCATTCTGTTCTATGTTTCTCTGTCTGTGCTTCTATTTTTTCATTAATTTATTTTGGTCATTAGCTTCCTCTCATAGATGAGATCACACTGTATTTGTCTTTTATCAACTGGCTTATTTCACTTAGCATAATATTTTCTAGTTCTATCTATGTTGTCACAAAAGGTAGGAGTTCTTTCTTTCTTTCTGCTGCATAGTATTCCATTGTGGAAATGTACCACAGTTTTTTGATCCACTTATTTACTGATGGGCACTTAGGTTGTACACTCAGCTATTGTAAATAGCACTGCTATGAACATAGGGGTGCATAAGTTCTTTTAAATTGATGTTAGGGATTCTTAGGCTATATTCCCAGCAATGGAATCAATGGGTCAAAAGGCAGTTCCATTTTTAGTTTTTTAAGGACATTCCATACTGTTTTCCACAGTGGTTTCACCAGTCTGCATTCTCACCAACAGTGTACTAGAGTTTGCTTTTCTCCACATCCTCATCAGCACTTATTGGTTATTCATTTATTAATCATAGTCATTCTTACAGGTATGAAGTGGTATCTCATTGTGGTTTTAATTTGCATCTCTCTGGTAGCTAGTGATGTTGGGTATGTTTTCATATGTCTATGGGCCATCTGTATGTCCTCTTTGGAGAAATATGTATGCAGGTCCTTTACCCATTTTTAAATTGAATTGTTTCTCTTCCTGGTGTTGAATTGTATGTGGTTTTTATGTGTATTTGGAGATCATTCCTTTGTCTGATGTATCACTGGTAAATATGTTAAGGCTTGTAAGAAATTACTATGAACAACTATATGCCAAGAAATTGGACAACCTGGGCAAAATGGGTAAATTTCTAAAAACATACAATCTGCCAAAACTGAATCAAGAAGAAGCACAAAGCCTGAATAGATCAATAACCACTGGTGAAACTGAAGCGGTAATCAAAAACTCCCATCTCATAAAAGCCCTGAACCAGATGGCTTCACAGGTGAATTTTACTAAATATTTAAGGAAGAAGTAGATCCTATCCTTCTCAACTATTTCAAAAAATTCAAGAAGAGGAAAAATTCCCAAACTCTTTTTATTAGGCCAGTATCATTCTAATTCCGAAATTAGGTAAAGACATAAGAAAGAAAGAAAACTGCAGACCAATGTCTCTGATGAACGTAGATGCTAAAAACCTGAACAAAATACTGGTGATCCTGATTCAGAAATATATTAAAAATATCATACACCATGATCAAATTGGATTCATCCCAGGGATGCAAGGATGGTACAATATTTACAAATCAATGAATGTACTACATCTCATAAACAAAGTATACAAAAATCTCATGATCATATCAATATATGCTGAAAAAGAATTTGATAATATCCAACACCAATTTATGATAAAAGCACTCAGCAAAGCGGAAATAGAAGGAGCATATGTCAGCATAATAAAAGCCATATACAAGAAACCTTGAGCCAACATTATACTCAATGGGCAAAATCTAAAAACTTCTCCTTAATATCAGGAACAAGATAAGGGTGTCTTCTTTCACCACTCTTATTAAGCATAGTACTGGAATTTCTAGCCACAGTGATCAGACAAGAAAAAATAAATAAATAAAAGACTTCCAAATTGAAAAGGAGGACTTAAAACTGTTATTATGTGCAAACAACGTGATGGTGTATATAGAAAACCTTATAATCTGAACCAAAAAACTACTTGACCTAATAAGCGAATTTGGCAAAATAGCAGGATACAAAGTCTATATTCAGAAATCAGTGACTCCCTGGCTGGTGTGGCTCAGTGGATTGAGTGCTGGCCTGCAAACCAAAGGATCACTGGTTCTAATCCCAGTCAGAGCACATGCCTTGGTTGTGGGCCATGTCCCCAGAAGGGAGCACATATGAGGCAACCAGGCATTGGTGTTTCTCTTCCTTTCTTTCTCTTTCCCTTCCCCTCTTTCTAAAAAATCAATCAATAAATAAAAATTCAATGGTTAAAAAAAAGAAATTAATAACATTTTTGTACACCAACAATGAAATATCAGAAAGAGAAAATAGGAAAATACCTAATTCTACTTTAGCAACAAGAAAAATAAATAATCCAGGAATAAATTTAACTAAGGAGATAAAAGGCCTGTACTCAGCAATATCCAGAACACTGAAGAAAGAAATTAAGAAAGACACAAACAAATGGAAACATTCGTTCATGTGTTTATGGGTTGGAAGAATTAACATCATTAAATGTCCATACTACCCAAAGCTGTCTATAGATTCAATGTAATGCCTATAAAAATACCAATGGCATATTTCACAGATATAGAGTAAATATTTCAAAAATTTATATGTAACGAAAAAAGACCCCAGATAGCCTCAGCAATCTTGAAAAAGAAGAACAAACTAGGAGGGATCACATTACCCGATATCAAATTATACTACAAGGCCACTGTAATCAAAAGAGTCTGGTACCGGCATAAGAACAGACACATAAATCAACGGAACAGAATAGAGAACCCAGAAATAAACCCAAATCTCTACAGTCAATTAATATTTGACGAAGGGGCATGAGCACACAATGGTATAAACTTTGCCCCTTCAATAAATGGTGTTGGGAGATCTGGACTGGTGCATGCAAAAAATGAAACTAGACTACCAACTTGCACCATACACCAGAGTAAACTCAAAATGGATAAAAGTAATCTTATTAATCTTAAATCAAGTGATAGATGGTATGCTCTGAACTTTGTGCTCTCCCAGTACACATACAAAGGTCATGTCAGCCTAGGTCGAAGGTACTGGAAGTGACACACTCTGGAGTGTGATGAGGAATGCCAGTGCTGTGACACTACATAGGTTGCAGGTCAGAGGAAAGTTAGCAAAGCTGATTGGAAGCCACAGATCTATTCTCAAGGAACAGGAGAGCTGGAGATAATTCAGAGTGAACTGAAGGTCAGCCAGCTATTACCAGGTTGACAGAGGTCCAAAATGGCTAATCCCGTGTCATAGCTATCCAGTGGCAATGAAAGGACAGGCGTTGACTTCTCAGGAGGGAAGCAGTGTCAATCAATCTGACTGGTTCAATGAAATTCTATTTTTTTTTTTTCTATTTGGGAGTAAATACATTCTTTGGAGGATTTGTTCATGTTTTTCAGTTCTCTTTACACTTTCTCTTAAACAATGAACAATTTTTCTCTTCAAATTTCTATTCAATTTCTATTCTATTTAAAGACTATAAAGAAGTTACTTAAAGCTGATGTATATTACAGAGTGAACTAGTTTCCTTCAAAAATATGATTGGATGATGAAGAAATATACAAATCGAGAAAGTAAGTATAATTTTTAAACTGCTATAATAAACCACACTGATAAATAAATATTCTGCACTAAAAAAAATCAATCAATGCCAAAAATCTATTGGGCATTTATAATGGAAATGATCTTATAAGACATGTGGGAAGATCCATATGTACCACCACTGAGGTACGCACCGTTTTGCCTACCTCCCCTTCATTGTTTTGACAAGTCCAACTGTTGCTGCTATTTCCCCCTAAAAACTTAGTCACTGTTGACTTTTCTAGGTTTTTTTTTCTTTTCCTTTGTTTTCCATTAACTGTATACTGTATATTTTCAATTTCTTCCTCCCACTTCCTTTTGCCTTTCAACCAATAAATTTGATCATTGATCTTTAGAAATAATCAAAGAAACACCCACTTGTTTTCCCTTTCTTTGCTCTTTGAATCACCATATAAATTTCAGACTGAGCCTACTCACCCCCCCAAAAAAAAAGGGGAAAAACCTTGAAATTTCATTTGGGATTGTATTTATTCATTCCATTTATTTGGGTATAATGTAATCCATAAATATAATATATCTTTACATATTCTGTGTGGGAAAAAGTAGGTTTGTTGTGATTATGCATAGAATTTATTCTTGTATTACTATCTATTAATTATTTTATTGTTTCCCTATGAACAACTGTAAACCTACTATGACAACCCTATGTTTATATATTTTATACTGCATAATAGCACTTTATGTTTTTTGAGGTAGATTCATTCCTCTGTATCCAATACTTTTTGACATTATTTTAAATGGTTTTATCTTCTCATTTTATTTTCTAAATATGTAGTGTGCATAAAATAGAAATTTTTATACCTACTTTATATCTACTGATCCTCACAAATTCATTAACTTCCAAAGATTACAATAATTTATTTTTAGATTTTTTAGATTTTCCACTTTCATATTGATGTCATTTGAGTATATAGTTTTATTTCCTTTTCTTTGATAAAAGGTATGATTACAAAATATGCTTTTATTTATTTATTCATGTAGTCATTTTATTAAATTTATTGGAGTAACATTAGCTCATAGAGTCATATAGGTTTCAGGTGTACATTTCTGTGATACAAGATCTGTATATTGCCCTGTGTGCCCACCACCCAAAATCAAATCACCTTCTGTCACCATATATCTGCCCCCCCTTTAGCTTTTCCTAATCCACACCCCCTTCCCTCTTATAACCATTATGCTGCTTTATATTTCTTCTTAACAGTGATCACTCTCTACCTGATATATTTTTTAATTACTTTGTTCATTTTTGGTCTTTTCCTGAACAAAATTATAAGTTCTGTGAGTGCACATGTTTGTTTATTTTCTTACTGATGTACCCTGGCATTCAGAGCAAATGTTCACAACAGTGAAATGGAAACATCTAGGATGGTGTCAAGTTTTCTAACTTAAGTAGCACGGGCCTACTTGGGTAACAAGCACTCTTGTCAGAAGATAAGGGCAATATAACTTTTGTTTTTGTCAGTCGTAACAATGAGAGTAACTTGGAGGAAATTAAGTTGAAAACTGAATATTGTGTTTTAGATGGACTCTGTTATTGTACTATGTTTAACAATTTTTATTATAATAAAATATTTTTTAAATCATTATTTTATCTAATCATAACAATCTTCTAGGTAAAGTTCCTATTACTTTGTCATTTCCACAGTACTATACTATTAGGTACTGTTACAGATTTAAGAAAAATAATGTTTAGAGAGCTTAAGAAACATTCACAAATCACAAAGTAGATGAACCAGGTTTCAAATACTTATTACTATTAAAATAACATAAACTAAAATCCTATATCATTGTACTTTGTACACACGATTGAGAGTTTTACCTCAGTAAAGAATATTTTTTTAAAAATATCATTTCCTACAATCTACATCAATTGATTCTTATTTTAAAGCTCTAAAATGGGATCCAAGTATTTATATTTTAAAGAAAGTTGCCCCAGAAATTCTGAAAAGCACCTCGATTTAGAAAGTAGAGATATACTTGATGGTATTTCTTTTCAAATTTTGATGTAGGATAACTAGAGAAAAAAATTATAGTGCAACTTAATTAAAGCAGCTGAAAATTGTGAAAAAATAGTTATAAAATAAGAAACTGTAAATGATATAACTTAACAAAATATGATGCTTACTTGTGTCAGTTAAACTTCGATGAACAAAACATAGTCACTCTAGGTATTATGAAGTAAGGGATCCCCTTTTACACAATTTTGGAGCAGGTAAGAA
This sequence comes from Micronycteris hirsuta, assembly GCA_004026765.1. Taxonomy (NCBI): domain Eukaryota; kingdom Metazoa; phylum Chordata; class Mammalia; order Chiroptera; family Phyllostomidae; genus Micronycteris; species Micronycteris hirsuta. Next base: position 16,506 of record PVJI01016882.1, read on the forward strand.
GTAAAGATCTGAAAAGGGGGCTAGAAAGATTAAGAGTTACATCAGTAACTAGCCCTTGTATAGGTGGCAGAGTTTAGGTTTCCAGGGACATATAGATGCCATGTACATTCTGCAGCTAGAAATAAGCCATTATAGGAATATAGAGTGTAATTCCATGGCAGAATGTTGTCCCTTTGTGGCTTCCGCCATCCTGAGTGATGAGATGCTGCACCCTGCTGTATATGAATTGTTGACCTAGATGTGCTTGCAAAAATTTTTAAATTAAAACAGGAAAGAAATACTACTATTAAGAAAGTCAGCCAACATAATGAAAAAGAATGAATTAAATTTACTCTTGATGAAATAAAATGATACTATAATCTACTGGAGCATTATTAGTTCAAGTTTACCCTCAAGATAAAAGTTTCCAGCTTCTCCCACCTGTCTTTGAATGAAGGCTGCTGCATGCCCATGACTTCACTTCTGATTAATACCATGTGTTTCTGTGATGTGTCTAAAGATGGATATTATTTTTAGTGTACTATCTTCTTTCAATTATCTCTTTTAATTTTTTGATCTTGTCTTTCTGTTTGTTTCTTTGTGGACACTGCCTTCGTCAGTTTGCAAATAAAATAAAAAAATAAATGAAATAGTCTTGTTTTGGGCCACCGGTGACAGTCACATCAGCAGAGGCAGCAATCAGAAAGGAGAGCTCTTAATGATTCAGAAAAGAGCAAGAACTGAAGTAGTCTCCATGACCTTCAGAGCAAATGGTTGCTGCTTTATTTTTATCTCCTAAATATTGCATATTTTCAATTTTGTCCAGCTCTCTTCTGAAATGGGAATCTGGCAAACTCAAATCATAATAACACAACTGATACTAGAATAGTCCAGCATACATGGTAAGAAAAAATAGTCAGGTTTGAGTGATGACTCAGAGTAATGGCTCAAATTTTTAAGTATTAAGAATACTGAATAAATGAAGTAGGTCAAAAATGAGGCATGGATTGATAATAAATCCATGTATTTTTCTTCCTAATTCACTATTTCCAATCTCAAATCCTTGTTAATATTTATTGAGGATATTTAATAAGAATACAAATAACTGCAAAGCTAGAAAATAATAAAAGTATTTAAGCTCTGTGTTACCTATATTGCCTCGTGTTTATTAAAACGACACAGTTTCCATCGTGAACTGCTGGTGTTACATAAATACAAAATGTGTTCCTATTACCGTTGTAGCTCTTACATTCTTCATCTTCTCTCTTGATACGCAGTTGAGCATTCTCTCAATTTTACCATGAGACATGACCTGATTTCCACTTTTTGTGACATTCCCATTTATTTTCTTCTCTCTTTTACTTTGAATGAAGTCCCTTTTATAACTCCCTAGTGCAGCTACACTTTTTTATACAGTTATATAAAAGTTTTTTTAACATCAAATGATTTTTTAATTTAAAGAGTATAAATTGTCTTTCACACTTTGTCTTTCACATTTCCTTCTCATTGAGCTAGGCTTTTGGATGTCTATTTTTACTCATAGGAAATTTAATTATAGTATTAATTATATTTTTCAGAAACTGACTCCTTTTACAATACATTTCCAAGTACATTTCTAGATGTATATTTAACTATTTGTTTTGACTTGCTCCAAGGACATTTTTTAAACAATCTTTACTCAGATTATATATAATCTAACAAAAGCATGACAGTTCAAGTGTAGAAGTAGATGTGGAAATCAATCAATGAAAATTGGGATTGGTAACTGTTATAAGTTCAAAAACACATTCAAAATCAGATATTAGGCTAAAATTCAAAAATAAAATCAACCTATGTTTCTTAAAATATATAGGCCATAGGAATTAGGGTAAAATGGCTCAGAATGCTGGCATTTAATTCAATGGATTGTCATAATAGAGAATATTAGCTAATTATCAGTATTCATTAGTAGGCTCAAACTGGAAATTAAATATGTGGTTATCCAACAATTCACATATCCTATATTATCACATATGTCTGCTTTTCTCATTAGAAAAAAAGCTCTTTCCATGGAAAGTTAATGTCATTTATTTTGTTGAATCCTGTCACTGCTGCCAAGAAGCTATCACAGGGATTTGAAACAATCATTGCTTAATAACTCACTGTTTGATAGGTAATTAATTAATCAATTAATAGTTTTAGTACAGGAAATGCCACAAAAAGAACAAAGCCAAGTTTACAACTGTACCCATGACAGAAAATGAACAAGAGAATCCGAAACGACGCCGTTCATGAAGCAGTTACTAGTGCTTCAAAGTTTTTATCTCAATGTTCATCAAGCTTTTCAATGTGCTTCCATACCCTTCTTCGGTTTTACGGCAATACATCTATTTTCTATGCTTCCAAATGAAGATAAAAAATCAATTACTTCTGAATTGAAAATACTGAATGCAGTTGAAATGGGATTCTCACATTAAATTTGCAGCCCTCATTATAATTCTGAGAGATGATCAAATTTAAAGTTTATGTGCTTTATGGAAAATTAAGCTGAATCACGGTAATGCTGAGTTATTGATATGATGTTTTGTCCTTTTAAGACACTAGATCAGAAATTCTTACCATTAGTTTGCCAATGTCTATCTGTATTAATAAATCCTGCTGCCACTATTTAAAACATGAAAATATCCTAACACTAGTGAGATGAATATTGGTGGTCATTGCTAAACTGTTAGAGTGCTCTGGAGAAGAAAGAAATAAGGCTTATTTGGACAAGTCTTTATCAAAAGTGATAAAACGAGCTAAGCGCAGGAATATTTCAATACAAAATATCCACTGAAGTATCTTAATTTGCCAATATAATTCTTTTTACGCATTTACATTTTGTCATAAATATCATGATTTGTGAAGATGTTCCCTCTGAAAATAAACATTTAAAACTATCTTTCAAAATATTATCCTTGAGGAGATTTTCCGGATACATGTTTTGTTTAGATTTATTTGTAATACATCTAGAACTGTTAGTCTGTAGAATGAAGTAAATTTATCTAAAAAATATTTATATGTGAACTTTGAAACTTCCCATTCATTCGTTCATCCATTCATCCTTTCAACTACTAGCTTTGACCATCTGTTGTGTTCTAGGACCCCAGGATAGGAAAGATACTTTTCCTAGATTGTAGGAAAATCCCAGTCTATGAAAGTTAAAGCCTATGCAATGCAAATAAGTGAAATATGGAGCAGAGATTCTTAAATTTAGCATTTTTGATATTTTGGGCCAGATGATTCTTGTTGACAGGGCTTTCCTGTGTTAGGACTTTTAGCACCACCCCTAGTTTTCCCATTAGATGCCAGGATCTCCTCTACCAGTTATGAACACCAAAAATGTCAGGCATTATCAGATGTTCCTTAAGGGATAAAATTGCTTCTGGCTCAAAACTATAAATATAGAATATATTAGAAGATAATACATGGCTTGGGGAACAATAAAGATGAATAAATGGTTTTCCCTGATGTAGTGATTCAGAATCACAGCTTTCTTCTATTTGTGGCTCGACTGGGACTTCACCTTCTACTGCAGAACAGAGAAGGAAGACTGTTGGGAATCACAGTCCTTCCCCGAACAGTTGTTTCCTGAGCACAAATCCACGCCGTGAAAAGGGAGGGTGATTTTTTCATGGAAAGTTAGTTGTGCCTTTTTAACTAGCAGGGGCAGAAACCACTCAAGAGCACTAATGCAATACAAGGAAAAATACTAAAAATTTTTAATGTTGGACAATTCCAATTTCTCCCAATATTTGCATTTCCTATATTCTACATTCTACAACCTCCTTTTAGGCTTCCTTCTTCTTCTTTCTTTCATTCAATAATAATTTCCAAAGCAATGATATCATCTTTTAATAATTGGTCTAGTCATCCGTTTTGATTTCCCTCCTGTACTGATGTCTCTCAGAAATAAGCACGTATATGTATAAGGCATAGAGCCTTGATGACTGGTGCAATTTGTGATGAGATTAAAGGATACAACAGTCAAATTCAAAACCCTTTCCTTGTTGAACACACTGCTTCTTGAAATTAAGACAGTCGGTTTCAGATTATCATCTCTGCAATCGAGGCAGAACTCTGAATAAAGTATTAATGCTGTTCACTTCTGAACGATGGAGTAAAATTTAAAAAATAAAACATATATATAAATATGTAAGTGCATATATTCTTGAAAATAAAAGTATAGGAAGGACTTCTCTATTAAAATTATTTAAGCTCTTATACTTATTGTTTCTTTTTCATTTCTAAAACAAATTTTTGTTATCACTGTGAAAACATTTATATAATTCTTTTCTTCCTCCTGCATTTTTTATTGCATGTATATGAAATAGCTAATGCAATGTTGACTGCTAACAGTTATAATACCAGAAATTGGAATGGCAATTTTACCAAGCAATGGGGCAAAATAAGAATGAATTAGTTACTTTCTAATAGATTTTTCTCGCTCAATTTTCCACAATATGACCAATTTTTCTGTTTTAGTCAATACCACTAAGGTCTGTTGGGTCCCCATTTAATGAGCAATGCAGAATAGTCTCTATACAAGATGTAATACTCAAAGTAACCCACCTCCAAAAGACCAATTTAAGAAACAATATATGGGGAAAGTATATTCCACTCAATTTTCTGAAATTCACATTTAAGCACTACATATCAGCAGGATATGTACATATGGACCTTTAATATTTTTTTTCTTTGTCACCACAAACACCTCAATGTACACAAAATGATTTCATTGAAGTGGATAATGAGCACATACCTGTTAGAATGGTGTTGTAGGGAACAGGCCGTCTTGTCCACCCATCACGAGAAACACTGTTGAGGGTGATATTGATTATGTTTTATAGTTTTAGTTTTGATTACTCATGAATAACAAAGTCTAATATTAAGTTTCTAAAATGACTGGCCTTCTGATATTTTAGGCACTATAAACTTTCAATTAAACCTTAACTTTCACTGATGCAATTCATAAAATGGTACAAAGTTTGTGTTTTCATTATTGCATATATTTTTTATTGTTCCGTGTCTTATTTTCATTACCAGTCACATGATAGGGCTCTAGCCTACTATTGTTTTTCTTTACATTTCAATTTATCTTATGTCTTGTGTATCTTTATACCTAGCCCTAAATCTTTCTGAATGAAGAATGTATACAAGTAAAACAGACTGTGTATTCTAAAATTCTAATATGTAAATATATATATACATATATATATATTCACAGTTTTTGCTCCACACATAGGGTTTCATTAAATGTATATCTGTGATTTGAAATTTATATTTTTCCTTTAACTATTTACAAAGAATAATTGAAGAAAACAGCACACTCAACAAGAACAACAATAAAAAAAAAACACAAGGGTTTCCTAAATTCCTACATAGGACATATTATGTCTCCACTTAGCAACTCACTACAACACTAGAACTCAGAACTCTCTACCAAAGCCACAACACCTACCACGCTCTTCATTTTGTTCCACCTTGTGGTTCAGTTTCACTTCCTGGATTTCATCCTGCACATTGCTGCCTGATACTTCCTTTTAAAATGACTTTTAAATAAAATCTTAAAAAAAAAAAAAAACCCAGCTGGTGTAGCTCAGTGGATTGAGCGTGGGCTGGGAACCAGAGGGTCCCGGTTCGATTCCCACTTGGGGCACATGCCTGGGTTGCGGGCCAGGTCCCCAGTGAGGGCCATGTGAGAGGCAACCATACATTGCTCTTTCTCCCTCCTTTCTCCTCTCTCTGAAAATAAATAAATAAAATCTTAAATAAAATAAAATAAAATAAAATGACTTTTTAGAAAATTTATAAAAGCAAACATATTCAAACCAGAAACTATAAAAAATATATATGAACACAAAGCACTTTTTACACATTTGTTATGCTTCCCAACTATCTTCTATGAGTATGCGTGCCATGAATAAATAGGAACAGATATGCTTTGCAGAAATTAGAGAACCGCTGCAGCCAATATTGTATAAATCCCTCCTTTCATTCACTGTCCTCTTTTCAACACCATTAAGCACATTCCCTTCTACCATTTTATTGGCGATAAATCAGTTTACCTAACAGACTTAACATAACGTGTTTATTAACTCTCTCATTATTAGATGATTTAATCAGGGGTGTCAAACTCAATTTCACCAGGAGGCCACATCAGCCTCGTGGTTGCCTTCAAAGGGCCAAATGCAATTTTAGGACCATATAAATGTAAATACTCCTTAACAATTAAGCCAGAGCTGGGCACTGCTGTTGGGTAGAAACAAGGTGCCAGGCTGGATAAAACAAGGTGGAGGGGCGGATTTGGCCTGCGGACCTTGTGTTTGCCACCTGTGATTTAAATGATTTAGTAACAAAAGTTAAGCTTTGACTATATATAACAGCTTAAATTTTGAACAGATACTTTCCAAGGATAAATTCTTCAAAGTGGAATTGTTGACACACACACACACACACACACAACAAGCCATACATACCACAATTTTAACATGAAAAATCAAATTGCTTGCAAATAGTTTTACTACTTTTGCACCAGATTGTTCTTGTTACACTGGCGTTTTTATCATCTTGTCACTGGTTAAGTATCATTATTGATCATATGACAAACTAGGTTATTTAACTTCATGTTAGAAAAGATTTTGTGCAGAGTTATTTTATAAAGATTTATCATTTTCTCTTAAATGATGTTTACAACAGGAAAGACAATTTTTATGAAGATCTTACGCTTTTTGTTTTCTTCAAATATTTGGTCACATTGTCTCTTCACTAGTACCTCATTTACACTGTCAAATAGAATTCTACACACTTACACTAAGTTTCATCTTGAATATAATCAATGGTCAATTTCAAATGGAAAATAGTTCAAATTGTATAAAGGAAAGGGACATGACCTCCAATTTTGTAAAGCCTATATTGATTAAAATATAGACCTCAAAAATCTATATTATTAATGATTATAGTAAGAATTATAATATAAATGATATTTAGTGGGTACTTATTATATGGTAGGCACTGTGCAAAGTGATTAGCCTAGGATCAACTCAAAAACTTCTGTGCGAAAGGCATCCATTGATTGATGGATTTATTGATTTCTTTTTATTTATTTTACAATGTTCCTTCAACACTTTTTATAATCAAGGCTGTGTTCCAGTTCTGGGCAGCAATATTGAATAAAACAAAGTGACTCCAGCCTAGATTTTGCATTTTAGAAAAGATAACTTAGTTTCTATTCTCACATTATAGGCAAACATGAAGTCTCAGAGTGATTTGATGACGAGGATGTTTAATACTGAAGCTCCATTGAACTCTTTATGCATTCGTTCTTAATGTGAATCTCACACGTGTCTATCGTCACCTTGTTCTCCAGGAGCTGAACTCCTGAATATCACACTCATTCACACATACACCTCAAAATTAGTATGTGACAAAATTATTCTGAGCTCTTTCTCCTTTCGGAGAATAATCATTTATCAAAATGCTCTGGAGATAAATAGCTAGTTTTCTATCAATCAATCTATCTGTTTACCTACAAAAGTACATACATAGCACTGTGTGTATATAATATGGGAGTAAACCATTTTATTTAGCCATTAGTGTCATTCTCACCTTTTCATTTAGTTTTTCCAAGACACATTGCATCAAGCATGAGATTGTTCATTCACAGCCAGAAAAAATATTTTTGTTGATGTGAGGAAAGAATATCCAATTGCTTCCAAACATACTATGAAGCTTCCAGGATTTTCTTTTTATCCTTTTATAATTTGATGTTGCCCTAGAAAAACTTGAAATATACCTAATATGAATTCAGGAATATGCATACATTATATCCCACTACAGTTCATCTTTCCTATTCAAATTTCCTTGCCCTCTTCAAGATTAATTTTGCACCAATAGGCAGGCTGTCCTATTCATTATTACTATGACATTCAGTTTTGCCAATGAGTTCTAAGATGGAGTGTTATCTATGCAAATTAATAATAGTAAAATGCTCTTAAATGTTAAATCATGTTCTTGGTGTATTTAAGAGAAAAGGCTTTGCAATGTGATTTCAGAGAATTTTTTTCTTTTCTCCCAGCTCTTACCTACACTGCCCTAAATTAATGTTTCTGGCATTTCCATACTGGAATGCTCATTTGAGTGAGCAAGTACAAAATGAAGGTAAATCCATGAAGTAATGTCAAGATCCAGGATATAAATCTTTCCTTCACCTTTCTCTCCCACTCTCTTCTTTCCTTCATTCTTTCTTCTCTTCCTCTCTCTTTTTCCTCCATAATTTTGTCTTTAGCTAGTCAAGTGATCATCTTAAAAAATGTTTTGAGAGATATATCTTGCATGCATTCCAGTGTAACAAACCACCAAAATTTAACGCCTGAAAGATGAACGATTTATTTACCTTATAATTCTGGAGGTTGGCATTGGTCTGGACTCAGTCAAGTGGCGCTTCTAATCTGGGTCAGACTCAGCTAGAATTCGTGTTTCTGCAGTCAGTTGACAAGATGTCCTGAGGCTATCTCCTCGGGTGACCACATTCACATGGCTGGCTTATGTCTGTCTGTCGGCCTGGAGGATGGAAATTATTGGGTCATCTTTTTCTTATCATTAAACATGCTAGCCCATGAAGACTTTACATGAAGTCTTCAGAGTTCACATAGCAGTAACAGAGGATAAATTCCAAAGTTCATGCTGTTTAAAAGTCTCTTATTGTGTCACATTTTATCATCGCTCATTGGCCAAAGCAAACCACCTGATAAAGTGCCCAATTCAAAACCATCACTGCAAAATCTCCCACAAGAACATATATTGCTAGCTATCTCTGTTGATATTGAAAACAAAACTCATATAATACTGGATAGCACAGTGTCTAGCATATTAGGCATACTGAGTAACTTTATAGAATAGAGAAATTACCAGTTTCAAAATGTCTGCTATGGCTGTGGACTTTGGAGTTTGCCTACCTTATCTTATTCAATAGCACAAGTAGGGAAAGGATACAATATGTTGTTCACTTTGCCAATGAAGATACTGCTGTTGAAATTATCTTGCTCGTTATAATGGAGAGGACAGTAGCAGAGCCAGGACCTTGCCTTGTGCAATAGACTGTGTTATTCCTTTGTAGCATGCTGCCTTAAATAATAGGACCCTTTCAATGACACAAAATAGTCAGAATTCATTGAAGCTATAGAGGGACCATCCAACAAACCAAGTGCCATTTCTGCCTAAGGGAAACAGCTTAACTCCTGCACAGTTCCTAACAGTTCAGCAACTGTTTCTAGCTCTCAAGAGGTGCCTCGGGGGAAGACTAAATTAAACAAAGTAAACATTAAAAATAAACTAATTACTAAACATTGTGTATGTATTTGTAAGTATGTAAACTGGAGGCTGTACTAGTATTTTAGATCCTTGACTTCAGACATTTTCTGCCTTAAAGTCTTGTTTGTATATTTAAGCCCTGAAACCACCTAGTAAGTTTTTAATTTTTTCTTAACGCCTACCTATACAAAAGTCTGTCTGTCTGCTACTATTTTTCAAACCTTTCTGTTTATTGGATTAATGCATAGCTTTAGGCTTGCCTGCCATCTTGTTCTTTCAAGAATAAATGTACACATAGAATTGTGTCAAAACTTGACCTTGAGTTACACTTATTTCCAGGGAAAAAGTGACATTTTTTTCCTTGATAATATTCTAATACAGTTAAACATAATTACAGAAAGGAAAAAGCAAAATCACTTGTCTGATACAAATATAAAGTGTATACGTGTTAAAGTTATTATTTAAATAATTAACAAATGCAGAAAGTTGCTAAAGCTTAAAGTACAACCAATATGGCAGAAACCATCTACATTACCTCAGCGAGAAAACAGAACTGCTACCATTCTTCCTTCATAAGTTAAATTCTGTCTCCACAGTTCCAAAACAGACCAGACTGATGAAATGCACAGACCCCTGCAGAATATTGCATCCCTTAAGGCTCTACTAGAGAATGTACACATTTTATTGAAATGACTCCCAGTAATCTTTTTAGCCCATTTTATTCTTTTATATTTTTAAAAAATATACTCTCATAATTTGAGATGCTTATATTAAACCAATGATTAAATCAACAATGATTATTTTGTCTCAACAAGTAAAAAATAACTTGTATTGCTCTTCCAGTGGGTTCATCTCTTCACCCCCAACCCACAGGGCAAAGGAAAAGCTGAGAATTCATCTACGTTCCTGATTGAACTAAATATCAAAAAACATCTCACAAGAAACATACTCTGTAACTTTTAGACATCACAAAAGACACAATATATGCTACTATAATAATATATAAGATAATAATATAATAAATAACATCTCCCCAATGACTAAGGACTCTAAGTAGGTTGAAACTAATTTATTACCCAAACTATGATATTTTGGAAGTTAAAATGGGCACTAATAGCCATTATGCAGGACAGCAGGTATAAACTTGGAATTTCCCAGGCAAACGAGGGCATTCTATGCTTGTAACTTGAAAGACTAGTTGTGCAGAAGAATAATATTGGATTCCTATCTTACACATTTCCCCCAAATTAACTCAAATGGATCAAAGAGCTAAATAAGTAAGACCTGAAAGTGTAAGACTCCTGGAAGAAAACAGAGGAAAAAATTCCTTGACTTTGTTTTTGGCAATAATTTTTTTGATATAACACCAAAGCACAAGCAACAAAAGCAAAAATGAGTAAGTGGGACAACATCAAACTAAGAAGCTTCTTCACAGCAAAAGAAACAATTAACCAAATGACATGGCTACGTATGGAATGGAATAAAATGTTTGCATTTTATGTATCTTATTAGGGACTAATATCCCAAATATATAAAGAACTCATACAACTCAATAGCAGCAAAACACATACACACACAAACAAAATTAAAACAAACAAATAAATAAACCCATTAATTCAGTTAAAGAATGGTCAGAGGAAGTGAGTGGACATTTTTACAAAGAAAATACACAAAGTCATACACATGGCTAACAAATACATGGAAAGGCTCTCAATGTCAATAATCATCAGGGAAAGGTAAATCAAAACCAAAATGACATATCACCTGAAATCTGTGAGAAAAGCTTTCATCACAAAGTTAAGAGATAACACACACTGGTGAGGATGTAGAGAAAATGATCCCCTATGCACTGCTGGTAGAAATGCAAAATAGTTCAGCAACTGTGGAAAACTATATGAACATTCCTGAAAAATTAAAACTGGATGTACTTTATGATTCAGCGATCTTGCTTCTGTGTCGACATGCAAAGGAAATGAGAACAGGATCTGGAAGAGGTGAATGGTCCCCATGCTATTCGCAGCATTATTTACAATGACCATGATGTGGAAAACAGCCTGAGTGTCTGTCAATGGACGTAAAGATGATGTGAGATACACACACACACGCGCACACACACACTGCAATAGAATATGACTCACCCATGATAACGAAGGACATCTTGCCATTTGCAACAACACGGATTGACCTTGAAGGCATTATGCTCAGTGAAGTAAGTCAGACAGAGAAAAACAAATACCTATGATCTCACTTATGCATGGAATCTGAAAAATGTAAAAAAAAAAAAAAAACCTAAACTTTGGAAATTTTTTTACGCTTGTGATTTTTTAAAATGTATTTTACGTGTTGGAAAACACATGCACCTGGGTTAAAATGAGTAAAAGTGACGCAGCTACCTTTACCATTCATCTCACCTCCACACAAAGCAAATACTCCTGCTTTCTTTAACTCTATAACCTATCATAGAGTTATATATTTTGTTGTTGTTGGAACATCATTCAGCACTTACTTACTACACTTTTTAAATGTCAATCAATTCTTTAAAGCAGTTTCCCCAAAGCAACACTCTACCTAAATGTTTTTGATCAAAAGGTATTCACATGGGCACACCTGTCCAAGGAGAACATTGGAAAATCTAGTCTTTAATATTGGTGCAGTATGAATTGAGTCTTGTTACTCAGGAGGAGGTGTAAACAATAATTTCTACTAAAGAACAAAGTATAGCTCTCAAGATGTCTTATTTTCATTGCATTTCACTATTACATGAATATAATAGATTCATTTAACTCAGGATTCTGAAGATGTGGATAATATATGTTTTTTAATGTTCTTTTTCTTGAATTACCATTGTTTCCTACAAGTTCATTTTATTCTTATAGTTTTGATGTCAGTTTTTCCAGCTGGAAATATTCCTTAAATATCAATTGAACCTATGTTGTTTTCTCATAATTAAATGTAGGACACACACGGAAAGCAAATGTTAATGTGTAACTTAGGGTAGCAGAAACTTGTGAGCTGGTGAATTTCAATATGATGGCACTCACTCAATGAAATTTTGGGGGAAGCTACTACTAACATCAATACTATAAGTCTGTGCTCCCAAATTTGTTTAGAAAGTATAATCTGATTTCCAGCCCAGCAGACATAAACACTGATCTGATTTCAATGGAAAGAGCAGGGAGAACATGGACCAGGTAGGTACTATTTAAATTCATTATTCTGATTTGAGTAGACCAGGCTCCCTCTACTCTTTATAGTGTTAGGCTTCGGAATCCCTTAGATGCTTCCTTTCTAGTTAATTCTACCTCCAGTCTTCACTTGTTTGTGGGAAGTGTCTTCTCTCTGACTATCTGCCATAGTAAGAGGATCCTGGGAACCAATTTCTAATGGACACATTTTAATTAGGAAAGTCACATCATCAAATGTATATGCTCTGGAGGTGGTGTGGAGAATGGATAGGATGGAGACAAGGTAGAGAAGGGAGTGTTTAGCAAAGCCTCACCATGGCCCTGTCAGCAAGAGAAACAGGCCTGCAATTAAGGTGGAGGCAGTGAGAACGAAGACAATTTATTTCCACCCTCAAGAAGATGTTGAAGTAATTGGTTCTCCATAAAAGCGGGTTGTTATCAGGTTTCTAATACGTAGAGCAAAGCATTGCATTGCGAGGAGTGTAAGGACAACTGACAACTGCACCCTAAATTTCTCTGTTACGTAAAACTTTCCATCACATTTGTTCTCCACAGCAATCCCCATGCTCTGGATTTATCCTTTAAAGTCGGCCGTTTGACACTGCGAACACTGTGTCTTTGACAACATAGTCAACTGCAAAAGCGCATTCGATTCCACAAAAGCCCAGAGCTCTGTGGAAGGAAAAAAAAAAAAAAAAAAACCTTCTGTCAAATTTATGCTGTACTTTATTTTATACATATTCATTAGGACAGATGACATTTTAGTAAAGCTCCAGCTAGGGATTTCAAACTGGATTTTAATTAATACAAATCGAAACGATTAAACATGGCATCTACGAGTTAATTTTCTTTAGTAAAAAAGTAATAAAACTACAGAGCAATAATGTTAGATTTTAAAAAAACTTGTTTTTTTTTAAATCATTTAATCTCAAGTACAAACTTAACTCTTTACAGTTCAGTAAGATGGAAATTGCTAATTTCATGGTCAATTGTAACTCATGTAGGCAATGCTCTCTAATTTTACTGTAGCTATAGTTCATGCTTCAAAGAAAAAATGTAATCACTAAAGATGCAAAAGAAAGACTATCCTACCAGAAAGCAAAATAGAACAGTGTAGGTATCACAGTAGATGCATTTAATTCTGTGCAAGACCTCCAAGGTCAGGGATTTCAATGCTGCTGTCAAAGTTTCACTTATTTAATATATTATTGAGGGAAAATAAAAGTTTAATATCAAGAACATACAAAGAACTCCTACAACTCAATAATAAAAAAACAGTCAAATTTTAAAAGTGAGCAAAGGGCTTAGATAAGTATTTCCCCCAAAAAGTATACCAATGACCTATAAACACTTAAAAAGATATTTAACATCACTAAACACTAGGTAAATGCAAATCAAAACCAAAATGAGATAAACTCCTTATACTCAGTAGAATGGCTATAGCAATACATACATATAAAATTAAAAAATTAAAAATAAAAAAAAAGTGTTGGCAAGGATGTGAGGAAATTGAAACTCTCCAGTATTACTGAGAGGATGTAAAATGTACAGCCTTTTTGAAAATTTGATGTTCCTCAAAAAGTTAAACATAGAAACACCTAATAACAAGCATTCCATTCCTAGGTGTACACTCAAAAGGATTAAAAAGAGGGACTTGAATACATATTTATTCCCCAGCATTTACTACAGCATTATTCACAATAACTAAAAGTTAGAAACATCTACATATTCATCAGTAGATGAATGAATAAACAAAATATGCATTACATACATACAATGGAACAATATTCAGCCATAAAAATGAATGTGGTTCCGATACTTCCTGCAAAACGGATAATCCTTGAAAACATTTTGAGTAGCAAAAATCAAATGGTTTCTAAGTTAATCATGGTCAATGGGTCCATAGTTATTATTTGGGTATCTTAAAAGTGAATTTCACACGTTTTGTTTTTTTTTTTTCTGCCAGTTTCTTTTAAAGAATAACAAATTACTAATGATTCTATATCTTTATACTTTCAAATGGTATTTGACAACTACATCATATTAATGAGTTTCAAGGCAGTGTGTAAGCTAATAGAAAATAACTAGAACAGAAAAACAACACATTCTTTAGAATATCATGATTAATAAAGAGTTCCAATGTTATTAACTGATCCATCATAAATCTCCAGAGTCTAAGGCCATTGAACACTGCCTTACTCAGTTATTCAGATATTGATTTGAGTTAATGTGCACAGCCAATGGTAAATGGTGTTTGTTAAAAAATAATTTAAAGATGAAATAGCACTTATAAAAGGAGAAATTCTCATTGTCCAAGAAATATGTCATAGAGCTATGTGAATCTTGTGTTCTAAAGTTTAAAAAGACTTTTAATGCTTACACATTTTAGGGATTTCACCAATAAGCAACTGCAAAATAGTAAACTAAATAGTTTTATATAAAAAGGCTGTTATGGTGCAGCTAATGATCAAATTCTAGTCAACTACTTGGTATGACTACATTTTGCTAAACCAAAAAATAAATTTGTAAATCACACCAAGTGCTTAAATTATTGAGATGCATTACATATAGAGATTTTGTCATCAGGAAACAGAACTTCTAAAGATGTTTCAAGATATTATTGATATGAAAGATTAGTTCAATAATACTCAATAGAAAAAATATTATAATTTCTAATATTCCCTTCTTTATATTTAAAGATATAATGACCCCTAAAATAAATATGTAATCAAACAAATAAAATAGGTGAAAGATAGGTGATAGATAGATGGATGATAGATAGATAGATAGATAGATAGATGATAGATAGATAGAAATATCTTTATCTTGTCCTCTTCTCTGATGACAAAGAAGCTCATGTTTTGAGAAGAATAAACCACAAGAGTAAAGAAGCCTGGACTGCTGATTCATAGCTTAACAGGCAGTTGCTCTGAAAAGTCACCTAGACCTGCGGTGCTGTGGTGACCAGTAACTGAGTGAGTACACACCCCTCACAAACCTACCCACGACTATGGCGGTGGGTGTGAATTCAGACACAGGACGGAGAGTTGAGACTATTTATTGCTATAGCACAATCTGCCTTACCTTGACTGATACACATAAAAAGAAACACATTTTCTATTTTTCATATTCTTCAAATGATTCCTGTAGTTATCAAAGTATGACTAAAACACTAGTTTTTATTCTAGTCTCCTAGCCCTTGCTGTTGTCCTATCAGTGTCAAATATGCAAATTTTATAAATAAAAGCAGATAGAGATGGTCCTTATCAAATCTCCATGTGCATTTAAGTGTGTGATTTCAAACAACTCCCTAACACACTGGGTCACACTTGTATGCTTGTATCCAGTACAAGTAGGTATCACACAGATCCTCCGACCCGGCTCTTTTGTAGGGGTGGACATGCAGGCACGAGTCCTGCTCTACGTTCCCTCATCTTCCTTTCTGGACGCTGCTGCACCAACAAAACGATCATCGGTTGGACTGGTCCTCTGGGCATCTAATTAATTCTTCACTGAGGTTCTGACCTCTTCCTAGATTCCATCTTATTTTTTTTCTGTCCTCAATTCATTGCTAATTTCCAAATACATATGCATGTTTTATGTGTGTTTGTTAAAAGGTTTGAATTTAGACCTTAATTTAAAAAGCAAAATAGAACATCATGTGTTAAATCAAAGTTATTTAAAATGTTGCCTTAATGTAATGGCTTTTTGTATGGCATTTATACAATTGATTGAGAAAATAGCTTTGAAAGTCTCTAGATGACTGCAAAGGAATGGGGGGACGTGTTTAAGGGCAGATGGAAACGATTAGTCATGGGAAAATTCAAGCATTTAGTACTACATTGGCAAGCCATGGAGAAGCATCTAAATTAATTTAGAGGATTCTGGCAAACATTCAGATGGTTAATATTGTCAATATTTTAGAGTATAGTGAAAACCACTTTTGTTTTAAAAGTTATATATTTTTTTAATTTTTGGAATGTGAATGTCTCTAAGATTACTTTTTAAAAAATTAGCAATCACAGAAAAGTGATACTTTCTAATTATAATACACCTCCTAGTTACAGCTAGTTTCTAATTACAGACTACTTTCCTTGGGGAAGAGTAAAAACAGTTGTGGAACAGTGGAATCTTGGTTTGGAAGTATGCCTTCATGTTGCTGGAAGCATTCTTGGTTACTTAGCAAAGGGCCTTGAGAATGAATCACAGAAAAAATGAATGAAAGCAAAACAGAAATCTATAAAGTTTTCAATTTAGTCAATATCAAGCAATTTCACAGACTAAAGCTATGAATAGCACAATTATAGACACAAATATAAGACTATAAAAAGCTTCCACCAGTTATAATTAGACACTTAGCACTGACTCATGCATCTTTGTGGCACCCACCCAGGAATATGGGATGCCCCCAAATGTTGAATACACATTAACTTGGTAGTTACAACACTTGTTGCTAGGCAATTCTTTCCTCCGTGGTTGGATTGCCTATTGATATCCACTTATCTAGTCTCCTCACTTACTAAGTTCTCTATATGTGCTCTGGAGTAAGCTGTTGTCTCTTTATTAGGTGTCCTCATTGCACCGATTTTCACATTCTCTAACCTTCACAAAGCTGGCCTTAGTAAGGTGTTTTTCCACTTCTGGATCTTAAAAAGTATTATATTCTCAGAAAAATGTGCCGTATTATATGTACTAAGCAACTGATACTATGTGGGCAAAGGCAAAACGATACCCCCCACCCATTCCTTTACTGAATAGTTCCGTGATCTTTCTTTTTCTCTCTGATGGAGTGCTGCTTGTTCTTACTTTTATTGTATGAGGATCAATGCTCTTGATATTTGAGTTCCAAATGTGAAAATAATAAGCCCAAAATGCCAATATCAATTTTCTTCTTATTCTTATATTTGTAATATAAATCATGAATTTCAACTTCAATAAAAAACACATTTTTCAATGTTAAATCATATGATTCAACCTTTTCATAAGTGAGGATTTCATTGTACCAACATAAAGACTGATCGGAGAAAAGTAAGTATCATGTTAACTTGATCATTTGAGATCGATTAGTTATTAAAAAACCACCAAAGTAAGAAATTTAAAGAGAGAAGGCTGAGTAAAATGATTTAAATATATATGTGTGTGTGTGTGTGTGTGTCTATATAATGTCTTGTATAGGTCTATAGACATATATTTAAATTTATATATAAATATATATTTAAGTGTGATTTATATGTATCACACTTCATTTTTGGATAATGGCATGTAGAATATGAAAATTATTTAAACCTATGTTTTATTCTGTAATTCATCCTGTATTCCTAAGAGCACTTAACCAATAATCAGATAATATTTTAAGATGAGCTATTGGCTATAGGTATGGTGTTTTGTTTTTGTGTTACAAATTTGACAAACCATTGACTGCTTCCATTGACCTGATTAACTGAACAATAATTACATTTTCAACCTACTGAACATGGCTACACCAGCAAGCAGCACTTGTTCAGGGATCAGATGAGTCCCTGAAGTAATGAGCTCATTTGGACATTACAATGGTGAAAAGAACCATGGCTTGATACGAAGAAGTCAGATCCCAAGCCCACAAGAAAGAAAAAAAGAAAGATACATGAATGAAATATTTATTTATTGCCATTCAGAATGAGTAAATTGCAATGCCTGTTACACATATGGGGAACATCAGATAAAGTGAAAGGCCAGACTTTCAAGGAAATTGAGTGCATTTTCAAAGGTACTTGTAACAGAAACCTCATTATAGTGAGATGCTTTAGCTTTCAAAGGACAGTGAAAGCTGGGAAATCTGTAATTGCTTTGTAAAGCAGTCCAAACTGCTGAGACAGCATTGTGAATTCAGTATAAAACTGAATAATACTTTATGGAATAAAACAGTACTGAATTGGTCGTTAACACAAGCTGGCCTCAGAAACCACATAATATTAAAATTATAATAACTGTGATGACCATAGCAAACCATAAGGGAAATAAGGTTCAAAATGTATTTATGTTCTCTTGCATGAATGTTTGAAAACTGGAACATATATATAAATATTTTATTTCTAAATCACATCCGTCTAATTCATTAGCTCTCACTTTTTGATGTGCATTCTAACCATCTGTAAAGCCTGATAAAATTTACGTGTTGAGCCTCATCCTCATCACTCCTAGAAATGTCGACGGGCAGGTCTGGAAAGGCACCAAATCTCTGCATTTCACCGAGCCTGCCATGTGCAACTCTGATCACACCATGATCACCTCTGCTGCTCAGCTCAACATGTGTCAGGGAAAGAGAAAGCAAAATCAAAAATGTACAAATTAGCTGTTTCTCATTAAAATGCAAGCACATGTGTTATTATAGAAATTATATTAGGAGAAAAATGGACTCAACATACAAATGGCTTAAGGAGAATTACTGGAGTTTGGTTCTTGGGTCCGATGTCTACTACCTACCTGAATCATTATGAAAATATTCAAATGTTAAAATATCAAGAGATAATTCTAAAGCTGAATTTCACCGACCAAGGGTACAAATTACAAGATATAATAGAGATAACAAGGGAAATGACATACCATCTTACCTATACACTGTAATAGCAGACATGTTATTTTATTTCAGGATTTGTTTGACTAGTTCTATTTTATCTTATTTTGTTTCTAAAAGATGTCTAGGTTTTAACCAAGAATAAATAATAAGCGATGTTGTCTTTTTCTAAGTTGTCTGGAGGAAACTGCATTTGCATTTGACCTTTTTGGCATTCAGGTGGCATGCTGCCAAATCTCAGACTGTCCTCGATAGTTACCCCAATGTCTACTTTTCAATTGTAGTATTAAAGTCATAAAGCACCTATATTTCTTCTTGTACTAAATATAGAAATAAGGAATTATTATGTTTCCTACCCGCACTTCTCATTCCAATTTATATTTCAGCTGATAATATTAATGCTAGCAATAATTGATAAGCATGACTGAGTACGGACTCTGGGGATAATCACTACACTACATAATCATCTTATATGGCAGCCTTTAAAAAACAGACACATTTATTTTGAGCCTCATGCAAATGAAGAAACTGAGTCTTGGAGAGATAAGCAAGTTCCCAAAGTCACAGCACTAACTAACTGTGTAGGAAGAGCCGTGGGTTGCACAGGAAATGGAAAATGCATCAGAACATGAGCCAGAGGCCTGACTTGTTTTTCTACCTCAATTTGGTTCAAGCAAGATATATTAGTCTTTAGAGAGCCTGGCATTTTAAGGCAGGACTTTTTATGGAAATGGTCTGGAGGAGATATAAAGATGATTAAGACATGGCCTCCCTTTTTACAATTAATTTACTGTGTAGTATGAGAAAGACATAAAAATTAGGAGTTCTAAATATAAGTAAAGTTAACATGATGTGTGGTTTTGGGAACAGAAATACTTTATGCTGTCTTTGGAGGGACAGACCACATATGACCTTTGACTGGATACTCATTCAGTCCTTGCACAATGGAAAAAATGGTTATAGAAGATGGTGAAAGTGTTTGGGCTGAGGGAACAACGGAAGCAATCTAAAAAGGGCAGGTATATTTTACCAACATATAATGAGGTCCAAACATAGTACTTAAAGTCATATATTACCTCATTTAATTCTATAAGTTTGGTCTTATTATCCCAGAAAATTGGAAGTTAGGAAATTGAAATTAAAAAAAAAATGAAATAACTTTCGAAAAGTCACCATCGAGTATGCGACAGCACAGGGGGTTGAACCTAAGAAAGGCTGATTTCAGTGCGCAGCTTCATGAAAACAGCACAGCAACGATTCCCACCTGAAAATTTGGTTGATGCATTTAGGGACCAGCAGAAGAGTGTAATTAGATTGCAGTGGTTTTGAAGGATATAATGTGAAATGAGGCTGAAGAGTGAGATTAGGAACAGATTGTGGATGGCCCACAATGTCTTACTGCAGAGTTTAGAATTCAGTCAATAAGCAATACTCAGTGACTGTTAAATATGAGGAGAGGAAGCGTAATGATCTGATGCATGTCTTAAGAAGATAACTGTAGAGGAAGTATGGCATCAGAATGGGAAACCGATTTAGGCTGGCTGAGAATTGTGCAGAGTATTAGAATTGTTT
>PVJI01016883.1:0-36997 GCA_004026765.1 Micronycteris hirsuta
CTGTTGCCAATTTTTGTTGGATTGTATGTGTTCCTGAGCTGAGTTCTTACTTATTCTGGATATAAATACAATGCGAGGTATATCCGTTGCAAATATTTTCCTTCAGTTTGTTCCTCATTTTTCTTAGTGGTGTCTTTCAAAGATTAGTAATTCCTAGTATGTTGCATTTAATTTATCATTTCTTTTTCTCTTATGGTTCATGATTTTTGTCTTCTAAGAAATCCTAACTTATTTCAAGACAGTAAAGACTTTCTCCTATTCTTCTACAAGTTTTATAGTTATAAAATGTACCATTAAATTTAGGTTGCAGGTGGAGTGAATATTTATGTATAGCATGAGATGAGTATCAAGGTGAGTTATTCTCCATATAGATGTCCACTTAACTGAGGACTAGTTGTTGAAAAGACTCTTTTTTTCCCCAAGGAATTAACTTGACATCTGTATTGAAACTTAGTTAACCGTATATGTTTGGTTGAATTTCTGGTCCATCTCTTTCTCTGCACGATTATAATAGTTACCTTTAAATTGATACCATATTGTCTCAGCTGTCATGGATTTATAGTAAATCCTACAGTTGGGAACTTAAGTACTCGAAGTTATTTTTCTTTTAGAAAGTTAGTTTAGATATTGTACATAGTTTGCATTTCCATATTTATTTTCCATTACATTTGCTAACTTCTACAAATAAAGAAGCCAACTGGAATTTTGGTAGAGATTATATTGCATCCATATATTAATTTTGGTCAAGTGTATTATTAAAATAGTGAGATTTTTACTTATGAACTAGATGTTCTTTATACCTGTATCAGGTTGTGAAAGTTTCTACTTATTTGGTGAGAGGTTTTTGGTTTTCTTTTTTAATAAAGTTGTATAATTTATCAAATCTGTTTTCTTCATCTATTGAGACAATCATATGACTTCTCTGTTTTCTTTTTACATTGTGAATTACTTTGATTTTTATGTTAAACCAACTTGATATTTCAGAGATTAAACCAATTTAATTATAATAATGTTATTATTTTTGAATATTGGTGAAATTTTTTAAACATTTTTAAAGCCAATAATTGACATTGTGTAATATCAGTGGAAGAATAAAAAGAATATCAATAATCCCAGTTGCATATGAAAAGTCAGTAAATGGTAATGTTGCCTTTTCTCATTAGTATCAGAAGTATATAGTATTTCATAAATGTACTTAGAAATACTGAGTAGCCACTGGAAAAAATGTAGTTGGATCTTTTTATCTCATCTAATAGTAAACTTATTTCAGACATGTCAAATATTGAAAGTATGAATAAAACTGTTAAAGTTTAGAGAAGAAATACTGAATTTGTACAATGACACAGAAGTCACACATTAAAAAATAACAATGTGAAAAGACAAATGACCAGCTGATATAAGAAAATGAAACTCATATCTCAGACATAAGATTGATTTCCTTAATTTCTAAAGAGTTCCTAAAAATAAATGTTTTAAGATATACAGTACCAAGAAGAGGGTAATATGAATTGAGAAAAGCAAAGGCAAATTACTCCTAAATATATATTTTAAAATGCTCAATTTCAGTCCTTGTAAGAGAAAGCAAATCAAAATTAATTTGAGATATCATTCTTTATAGCATTTTGAAAAACCACTAAAATATTTGATAACCATATTTTAATGGGAGTATGGGAAAAATGATATCCTCATATATTGGTAGTGAAGTACAAGTCTCTATTGAGGTCAATTTTGCAATATCTACAAAAGTTAACATATAAAAATTATATTCAGTAATGCCACACTTTAGGAATTTAACTACCGGGCATGCTTGACCATATGTGAATTATGTATGTGTGGTATGGGGTTTTTTGCATCATTGTTTTTAATCACAACATTAAAGAAAGAGGGGAAGAGGGAGTGGCAGAAGGAGAGAGAGAGTACCTAGATGACTACTTAAAATATGATATTATATTAAAAACCTAGTAAAAAGAATTAGGCAGCTTAATAGACACTGATATGGAAGAATGCTGTATTCTTGAGTAAAAAAAATGCAGAGAAGTTACACTGAGTTCAAGAACAGTTTAAAATGGACATGTATGTATGGATGGAAATATATATGTGTTTGTATGTGTGTGTATACGCATATGTGTATATATATACATGTATACATACATATATATGTGTGTGTGTATATATTTTTTAAATGACACTTATTAAGTAGAGAGCCCCGGCATGCCAGACAGTGAGCCATTGTCAGCCAAAGATCGCACGGGCAGTGACATGGTGAGTTTATTGCTCACAGGTCCTGGAGGAAGTGTGTGGCATGCTCTGAGGGGCCACACGGAGATTCCCATGCAGTACACAGGCAGAAAGAGGTAGGGCTCTGCCTCATGCCTTCATTATGTCACGGGTGGAGTGTTTTGGGGTTCCTGGGCTAAGGCCACATTGATCAATTCAAATCAGAAAGAGCGGGGTTTTGGTAAGCCCTGGGGTCTTATTTAAGGGGTACACAGGGGAAGACACTGGAAACAGGGGATACTGTTGCTCCTGTGGGCAGCTTTCAAAGTTGTTTTAGGACCTTCCATTTACATGTGACTCTGTGGGCTGTGATCTAGGGCATGCATTCACAGGACTGGCTAGAGTCAGCCTGAGGTCTCTACAGGCCGCATGGCCACACTAAACGTGTGCTGAGATAGCAGTGGGGTAGGGTAGCTAAGCTCTGAACTATGTGCTGGTATATCTCACATGTCCTAGGAAGGATACATGATGGCCTCTGAAGTGGGAAATATGTACCTAAAAAAGTAGTGCAGAAAGATGGAATGCGACCTTTTCCACTCTTTGCATCACACTATTGCATTTATAGATTTATAAATTAACAAATTGTATACATATGTTTCTCTTCTTTTTGAGATGCCTGTGCATAGTAAACTACATTATGAAGTCTTTTTATGAATAAATTTCATCAATTACTATTTTGGACACTTGTTCCATGGCTTTTCGTTGCCCCCCTGGATGAATTATGGCACTCGCATTTTGATGTACACACTGTAGTACTAGTTTCAACATTGAAGGAAGCCACACTACAGAGGAGGCACACTCTTTACATGGGAAAGGGACAGGGGGCCAACAGTAAAGAAACAAATGTTTATTAACTCAGTAGGAAAATTACCTAAATTAGTCTATGGATGGATATTATCATCACTGAAATGTGGGTAGATTATAACCAAAAGTGAGAATGATTTCCCCATATTTCAAGAAGAGTGTCAAATGCTATTTAAAAGTCAAGCAGAAAGCTGTGATTAGAGAATTGAGAGAAGTAATGATGACAGGAGCTATGTGTAAAGAATTTCAGAGGCTGCAGAAGTTTCAAGGTACAATATGGCAGCCCATTATATGGGATAGCTCTTTTGTTTAGGTGTGGATGCAGTTATTTAAGATCCTGATTAATGGGACTGGGTGTAAATATTTTTATTCCGTCTAACACTCTCCATTGCATTTGTTAAGTTATTTCTTTATTATTTTTTCTTATAAAATTTTGAACTCTATGAACAACAGGATGAACTCTGCATTTTTCTGTATGTAGGGATAAATTACAGCTTAGTAAAGTATTGGATAATTGAGCCAAAGTTCCTTTTTGAGATTTCTAAATAGTGAATGAAAGTTAGTTATATATTAGCAACTGAGGCTAGTGCTGGATGTAGAAAAATATAAAAAGATAGATGTAAATATATACAGAGATTTAGATAGAGGCAGATATATTGAAAAGACTGAGTATATCAATAGGTT
Source organism: Micronycteris hirsuta (assembly GCA_004026765.1). NCBI lineage: Eukaryota > Metazoa > Chordata > Mammalia > Chiroptera > Phyllostomidae > Micronycteris > Micronycteris hirsuta. Next base: position 3,766 of record PVJI01016883.1, read on the forward strand.
GGAATGTGGTTAACCAGTATAAAGTTGTAATTTCAGAATTTGAAGAAGGAACGACCAAAATCCTGGAATAGTAGAAGCAGGTGAAGTCCAGAACACTGAATTTAGAGAAAGTATTTTGTACTTAGGCCTCTGAGATAAAGTAAAAGGGAAAGGGATAGAAATTTATTAAAGAAATACTTGAAACTCTAGAAAGAAGGAAGTTTAGAGATTATTTCATGACAATAAGCAAATGATTATACATTGTTTTAAAAATGTGCCATGGGAGATTCATTCATATGGACCACTTATATTCAACCTTTAAATCTTTAGAGTGTAAGATACAGGTAATGTTTTTCCATGGTTGCCTAAAAATGAATGTAAGTGATCAGTTTTCATAGTTGGAGAGTATATTTTCCTGAAATCATAGTAATAGACCTAGCTTTATTTAGTATAAAAGGCATGGCCAAAGTAAGTATTTGTAGGTCCTGGATTTACCCTTAAGCTATCCGTGGGAAGTCAATTAAGCTCTCAGAATCCTTTTTTTTCAGTAATATGAGAGGTTTGCTGCATTATCAGTACAGCTACATCCTAATAACAGTATCAAATGATGAACTGGTCTTTACGAGTTTCTCCTCACACCAGTGTCTGTAATTTTATGATATTTCTAGACCCTAACATGGAAAAAAATTAATTATTTATTTATATATATTTCCTACTGTCTAAGGATCTGATCTCTGAAGCAGTGATAAAAGAGTGTCTGCTCATAAATGACTCCTAGGGCTTTTTCTTACTCTCAGCTTCGGAGCTGACTCTGCACGATTGGCGCATGTTGTCTGACTGCCAAAGCTGGGGGTGCTGGCTGAGGGCTTACAGGAGGGTATTTTTGCAGGTAATAACTCCTCCTTGCATGAATAAATTCACAATTTCATATGGTTTTTCTCATTGTTATATATAGCCACATAATATATATACACACATGTATATTTGCATTTTTCTTAAGTTTATACCTACTGTAATCAATCATTTATATTAATTATTATCTTTAACCAAATAACCCAGTTATTTTTTCCAGACATAGAAAAATGTAAAACAGTTTAGTCATTTTATCACTGTGCTATTTATTTCATAGTAATTTAAGAAATTTTAAATGATATAATATATGAGTTATATGTACATATACAATATGCAAAGTAGTTTGCATGTTTTAATCTAAGAAGAAGTAAATTAGTAAATTAAATTTATATTTACCTACTAGTGTTTTATATCAGTTTCTTATTTAGAGTTCATCCACATTTAGAAATTATTTAGTGATTAACTGAATTTTGACTAAGTTCTTATAGTTAGTTGAGAATCTGGACATTACAATTTTTGCTAACATTACTATTTAACAACATTAATGCTATTTTAGTAGCATTATAAAAATTTACAGTTTACAATGGTCTTGCACAAAGCATAATATTGTGATGTCATTATTTTTATAGGCAGCTAAATTTTAAATACCCTAAATCATGCCCAAAATTAAGAAGAATGTTTTACTTTATTTTTGCTTTGTTATCTTGGAATTTTTCTTGTTGCTGCTGTTACTAAAGCCTTTCCTCTTCACCTTGTAACTATAGTAACACAGGCTACTATGTAAATGCAATTTTCACATTCAAGATAAAAACACAAGCCCTTGAATATATATAGTTATATATTTTTAATTTCAACATTATGAATGCTTATCTGGATTAAATATTTCTACAGTGCTCATATAATGATAGAAATTGTGTTTTTTTCTTATTAATTAATCTTTAATGTTTATTGAGAAGGAAAGATAGAAACAGAGGAATAAAAAATCAAACATAAGTGAGAGAGGTTCACCTTCAAGCAAATGCAATTATTACTTGTAAAAGACAAATTATTTTCTCTCTGAAAGTAGAGGGAAGAAACTTAAGAGACAAGAAAATGAATTTGGATAGGCACCTACCCAGGAATGAGAAGCATTACAGAAGTTTTAAATAAACAAAGCGGGTATTTTCTACATTAACCCAGTGATCACCGTCCTTTCAACAGGCAAGACATTTTTCCCCGGAGGGTGCCTTACCTTTTTGTTTGAAAGCATCCTTCAAATAGAAATTGCTTTTTGTATAAATATTTTTCTTAAGTATTCAACTATAGTTCTAAATTGTTACTGTCTAGATATTTTGCCAGTTGGAGAAATATACAGAAAAGTTTTTGTGCTGGTGAGAAATCTTAAAGGCAGCAGGTGATCAGCCTGGGGAGAGGTACATTTTTATCTTGAGAGGACTCAGATGATCCACAAAGGTCTGTAAAGATATGCAACCTCCCAACTCTATTGCTCAGCCAAAGATCAGGGTCACCTAGGAAACCAAACAAAATTAACCCCAAACTCAAAGGCTTCAATGAAATATCAGTGCACAGTTCTTCATGACCTAACCTCCCAGCCTCAGCAGGGTGGTCCATTGAATAGGTGGAGAGCGAGTGTGTCCCAGATATGCTCCCTCTGACCGACCTGAGGATCATAGTCCAGACAGCAAGGGTCTTGGATGAATCTCAGTGAACCCTGTTTCTGCCAGGAATATACTTGTAGTCAAACAAATTCGGATGTATTGTCTCACTGCAGCCAAGGGAAATATACCACATGTGGAGCTGGAGCTCCATTCGCTAGCCCTCTCCCTCCCCTTCTGTCATTGTAAAACCAAAAACTCCACCAAGAATATGTGAAATGTCCCAGGAGGGAGTAGTTCTTCCTTTGAATTGTTACTTTACATTTTATGTGAAAATGGAAATATGGAATAAAAATATTGCAAATTGCATATTTCTATCACATAGACTTCAAGGACCTATATGAGGTTAATACAAGTATTAGCATCAGTCCTCTATGATGATTAATACAGATAAGTGTGAATTTGAGCAAATGACATAAACCCAAAGATGTAAGAGCCAGTATTGCCATATCCAGGTGGTAGTCATCTCAACTTGTTTTAAGTGTCTATTCTAGGGCATTTGGAGGATTAGCAGACAGATTACTAGAAGTTGTTTTTCACCCTTAACAACATTTCTAGCATTTCTAGCAAACATGGGTCTAAATAGTTCATACACTATAGGGGACTCTTGTATATCTCAGTAAAGTACCACTAGAAAGAAACAATTAGATGGACAATTGCCAGGCCATAAACAAGGTAGAACTCTGGCCCAAAATAATATTAACCAGTCTAGGAAACCAACACATTATTTAAAATAACCAGTTCAGGAAGCTGGCCTACTCTAAATTAGATAAGTAGGAAGTCAAGACACTAGCAACAATCCAGGAATCTAAAATGTCCAAAATTTGCTAAAAATTGACAGCTTTCCCGATTTTTGTTCCTGCTTCCAGTTTAGGGCCAAGTAGAGAAAGCCAAGTTTGTACCTCTGTCCAATCACGAAGGATGTCTGGCTTCTAGTTAGCCAGCCTACTGGTCCTCCGAGTCAATAGCTTCCATGATGATATATTTGGAGCCTTACTTTTTTTAATACAATTTTTCAACTCTTCTGCCCTTGCAACATTGGCAAAGATGGTGGCTGGCTTCTTTGCATTAGCAAGCTAGATAAATAGCCTTTGTTTGTTCTCATTTGATTGGCCCTTGCTTATTTTCACAGGAACTATCTGAAAGAAAATAATATAGAATTTGTGCATAGGGTAGACGATTGAGAGAGGGTTCAAAGAGGTAGGAGTTTTGAATTTATAAAGGAGTGGCAGGTAACTCTATTATTAGGTGACTTAATTACATCTAGGAGGAAGAAAGTAAAAACTAAGGCTACATCTGTAATAGGTAAAGATGCACCAGCCCTGTTAGCCAGAAAAGGAAAAAATAAATGGTCGTTTTCGTTGTTTGCTAATTGTGTGGGTTTTGAATTGAGTATAGATTTGTGCTATTTCTGACTTGGCCCATCACAGTCACAGAGTGGCCTTGTCTGCTGCTCTTGGTGTTAAGTGAAATCATTGATGTTCAAGAGTAGAATACGGTGTCCTACCTGTGACAGCCAAGCCAGCAATGCCAAGGCCTGGCTGATGATGCCCGGCCAGGTTCTGTTGACTAGAGCTCCTTCTCACTTTCTACAGATTAAATTATTTTGAGAAGAAATCTTCCCCTAAAAGCACTTGCTATCCAGTCTAGAGCTGGCTCTGTACAGGACATGTGGTCCTATCCAAAGCGTCCATGGAAACATTTGGTCCATGCCGAAAGGTCCTTAGTATGTGTGCCTGTTTTAAAACGTCCATAGTGACATTGTGTCCACACCGACCCAGCTATCTAACCCCATATGCCATTCCCAGTTAGGATACCAAGGCAAGAGGGGTTAGCATTGGCAGTACAGCCAAAAGACAATTATTGGATCAAGAAAACATGGTAGTATTTTATTTACTATATTAGTCCTGTAAACCAAAAGTATAAATAATTGTTATGGGCTGTTTGAAAGCAGGGCTATTTCCTGTTTGGACGTTTTGACAGAACCAAACATCAAGGACCATTTGGCATGGATAAAATGTCTTTGTGGACATTTGGGACAGAACCAAACATCTACTAATTGACCTGCTACTACCCAGTTTTCTGTGGCAAAGAATGTATCTCTTAGGTAAGAAAGGATAGCCTAAGATAGATCAAATATACATTGACCTCCCCTGCCAGGTCTCTAGTTTTGGGGTTTTGTTTGTTTTGTACATTTCTAAGGTAGAATTATTACCTGTCTTGTACTGGTCTCAGCCTACCAGTAATCAGTGTTGTGACTAGACCAGCCCTTGTGGTTCTTATGATGACAGTGAGCACCTTTGGCAATAACCATCAGGAAACTTTGAAAAGATACAGGTTTATTATTTACAAGACCTGGAAATCACACAGCATACTTGGCACACCCACAAGGAGGAAGGAGAGGGAGGAAGAAGGACTGGGTTAGGGAGAAGGAGTAGGAGAAGGAGAGGAAGAGAACCAGCCTGGGCTTCTACTTCTGTTGGGGTCAAGGGTGAGGGCCTAGGATATGTGGGCTACTGTTTATTGGTGAATTTAAAATATAAGAGTGGGAACAGGAATTTAAAGAAAAAAAATAGTCAAATGGTCAGTTATTGAAATAAAGCCAGATCTTTAGAACAAAGGTGCCCCGGGTGGCCTGGCTGTTGATCTAGTCAAGTGGCTGGTGGGGTGTTCCTGGCAGGCAGCCCTCTTTCAGTCCACACCTCTATGAAATGGGAGCCTGGGCCATCAAAGCTGAAGTCGGGAGCTCCTGTTACAAACAACAAGGAATGAAACCAAATTGTCAAGGCTTACCCTGCATACCAGCATCACTAATAATAGTGTTAGCCAAAGAACAAGTCTGCTTTTCTCTTTCACAATAGATCTCTTTATGTTTTAGAAATTCTCTATAAATGGTAGGTGAAATTAGAAAATTAGACTTAAAATTTTCTCTGGTTTGTGATTTATTTTTTTTCTTTCTTTCTTTTTTTTATATGCAGTATCATTCCGCTCCAGGGTAATTTATTAGTAATTTTGGAAAAGCTTCATTAGGGACTTATTATATATAAGATGCTATTTTAAACCTAAACTATACACCCTCCCTTCTCCATATGCTTTGTAAAACTTTCAAAAGATACTGGCAGTTGAGAGCTATTTGGAGGTAAGTGAATAAATTATGGAATAATTAGAAAGCTGAGAGACTGTAGGAGTTGGATCTAAAAAAATAACAGGCCAGAGGTTAAAAGTTTTTAGTTACATTTATGTGTCTATATTCTTCACAGTTTTATTTTACATCCCCATATGGAAACTTCTCTGTTGAATCACGCAGTCCTTAAGAAGGATAGAAATTAGCAGTAGGGATAGTATATTTTCAAAAACAATTATTCTATTTATTTAAAATAATGAGCTGCCATAAAACATCCATATATTTTTATGAAGGATTATATGATTTAAACAAAATAACAAATAACTGAATGCCAACCTACAGAGACTACACCCTTTACTTATACCAGCAAATGAAGGACACCCTAGGGCTCAATCAGATTTGTTGCTATTTAATCTTTCTTTCCTGGAGAGATGAAATGGAACAGAAATGGAATGATGGGGTCAATGAAAAACCACCCTACCTCTCTTTAGCATTTATATTGGAAAGATTTACAGTGATGTGTTAAAATATGACTTAAGGGTGTATTGCATATAATCCACTTTATTAGAACCCATCCTTAATAAGCAAAATATTGCAAGCTGCAAAATTGTCATCCTCTTAGCCCACCACCCAATCAAAATGAAGTTTACGTACAGATTTAGGATGGCTGTAGGGCATCAGAACTTTTTTTTTTTAGAACTCAATTATGCAGACTTTATATTTCACTATGACACCATTTAATTGTATCACTTTAAATTCCTGAGTAAATAAAATATCTTTATCAATGCTTTTTCTCACCTGTGTTTTGCAGTTGTTGATTCCAAGTGAGTATTTTCTGTAGTTATTTGTGAAGTAACTTCTTGGTTGCTACACAGCAGTTCTCAGTGGTTATAAATCAATTCCTAAAAGCAATTAATTTAAAATTTTAAGGCAGTTAATCCAGCCTAAGGCCTCCAAACTCATGGATCACCAGCTGGGTTTATGGAAGCCATCTGGCATATACTGATTTTTCTTTTTTTCGTTTTAAAATTTGCAGCTTAGATTGTTCAATCAAGGTCTTTCCTTGAAAGATTCAGGACATAGAATCTGGTTCCAAAACTCATCTAAATGTAGATAAGTATAGATACATATAAAAAGTTGGGACAATAAATTTCATTTGAGGAATAATATTACAGGTTATCCTTGGGGGTAAAAATTACATTTTATGAATGTCCCTTTAGCATTTTCTTACTTCTCCCTACCCATTTTTCTAAGTCTCAGTAAAGTCCACATTTTAATTCAGAAATTCTCAAACCTTTAAGACCCAGCCCACCTTTTAATAACAAAATATGTTTAACAATAGTTACTGTACTATAATGAAATTTATAGATTCTATAGCTTATCTATATGTGGAGAACAAACCAATTCAATGCCATAAATATAAGGGGACATTAAAACAATAATAAACAATGGTATTCATTTTAACTTGGGCATAATTACGTTATAAGTCATATTGAACTAGTGAGATGCTTACAATTCAACATGAAGTCAGTATGAGTGAGGCAAATACAGAAAGATATTTTTTTATTGTTGTTCAGTTACCATTGTCCCCATTCTTCCTCCATTACTCTCCCTGCCTTACCCACCCCCACAATGAATCTATCCCCCACCCACTGTCTTTGTCCATGAGTCCTTTATACATGTTCCTTGACTTGACCTTTCCCCTTCTTACCCCCATTATCTCCCTCCACCTCCCCTCTGGTCACTGTCAGTTTGTTCTTTATTTCCATGTCTCTGGTTCTGTTTTGCTTACTTGTTTGTTTTGTTGTTTAGATTCTACTTACAGGTGGTATCATGTAGTATTTGTCTTTCACCACCTGGTTTATTTTATTTAGCATAATACTCTCCAGTTCCATCCATGCTGTCATGAAGGATAGGAGCTCCTGCTTTCTTTCTGCTGCATAGTAGTCTATTGTGTAAATGTACCACAGAAAGATATTTTAATAGAAAGATTCTATTTTTGATATTAGAAAAATGAGAGTTTTCAAGTTGCCACAGTTTCCTTTCCTCGACATCTGACTAATCTGATGAGAAACTCCTCCATTCACTCTCCTGCACCCCTGCACCCTCTGTCTCAGCTCTCAGGTGGAAATTCAAAGCACGATAGAGCACCCTGCTCACCCCATCCCATATCCATAACAACTCTAAGCCACCCACCTCCTTTTGTTCTTGTTTCTCTGCGGACATAACCTGAACCCTTCTCCTTGGGGGAATCCACTTCCTGTTTACTATGTTATGTAAGTAATATTTTTATTTCACATTCAGGGGTGACTGTGTATCATTAGACCATAGGTTCATAAATCGTGGGTGGGGGAGGTGTTTCCTGTATCCAGCAAGTGCTCCTAGTTGCCCAAATTAAAAAAAAAAAAAGATTTAGTTGTGTATTGTTGGTTATGTATATACTAAAAGCCAGTATTTTATCATTAGAGGTATGGATTTATTTTGATATAGTAAATAAGGTTTAATAAGTTTGAAGAAAAATATAGTCTCCCCTGATTTACCTATTACTTTTCTCTTTGAAAATATTTCACATAGCTAAGACTTATAGAGTGTTTATTGTCTGTCAAGCAATGTTATAGGTTCTTTACCTTTACTCATCATGAATCCCTCTGGTATTGCCACCACAATTGTACTGATATGAGAAACCAAAGTGCAGGAGGATCAGTAAGTTGGCAGGGTCACACAGCTAGTGACAGATCCAGAATTTAAACCCTAGTAATACAGCTCTGCAGTCCTTGCTCTTAATCAATAGGCTGTATTGGTTCTAAGGTATTTTAATTTATGTGCAATGCAATTAGGTTCCAGTCTGATGTAATTAAGTAAGAAAAGAAGTTTTCCCTCCAACATCTTTGGCACAATGTAGGACGTTTCAACTACTTCACATCACAGGACTAGAGCCAGCTAACTGCCCGTTGGACCTTACTCACCTGACACCATTCTATCCCACACCTACTGTAGTTGTGAAAATACAAACACCACCAGGAATTTACAAAATGCCCAAAGTCAGGAATATTTTTTTGTTGAAACTATGACTTTACATTTTTTATGAAAATGAAAGTATGGGATAAAAATGTTGTGAATTGCCTATTTATAGCATCAAGAACCTATCTGTAGGACAGACAATGAATAGAAGGATATAGATGTGACCTTAAACAAGTCATAAAAATCCACAGCATGTATACCAGCACCACGTCCCCAGATGTCTTATGTTTTTTGAGTGTCTTTATGCAGGGCATTTGAAACTTGGAAGACAGATGGTGTTTTAAGAACTAGAAGTTGATGTTTTTCACTTACCATCCCCAGTATTTTGTTATTAAATATCAACTTAGGTTACAGACCTATTTTTATCTGTGTTATTTTTGCTCTCACATTTCTAGTCTTCCAAGTCAGTAAGCTCTAGTCAAAAGTCTTTAGTGACTGATAAAGCAACTTAATATTTTTCTTATTTTGTATTTATTTATTTATATACGTTTATTTATATATTTATATATAAGCAGCTTAATATTTTTCTTATTTTGTATTTATATGTTTATATATTGTTATATATAAGCAACTGAATTTTTTCTTATTTTGCATTTTTATATGTACTTGGAGGTTATATATATATATTATCAAAGGTAAAGGTATCAAAGCAGTTAATTTCAAATAGCTTCAGAGATTTTTTTAATTTAAAAATTCTCCAGATGTCACTTTGTCTAAAATTATAAAATCAAAATTATGATAAAGTCAAGTTTACCAAAACATATTGGTAAAGTGCATATTTCTCTATATATTTTTGTCATGCAGGACAAAGTATATTGACAGCTTATAAAATAATTAAGGAATAACAAATGAAGTTAGTTTTTAACAGCTTTATTGAGATTTTTAATGTTAAAGTTAATATCTTCTCATTCTTTTATTTCTGGTTATTTTTTCTATAGAGTTTTGCATTTCTTTTATCAAAGCTGTTATTATGTATTTGCTATTAAAATTTGATGTGTTGAAATCTGAATTGCTCTTATACCTTACAAGACATTGTTTTAAAGTCTTATACTAACTCTGCTGCATCTCAATGTTTGACCTTTGGGGAGAACAGAGTTTTTCTTTAGCTTTTAAATTAATTTAAGAAAGACTCTCCACATTCTAATACAATAATGAATCACTGAAGGGATACTCATGGAACCAGAGAATGAATTCAGAATTGTTTATAACTAATTCAAAAGCTTGTATATACACAGTTTCAAAGTTTGGAAAAATAAATGTGGCATTTATCAGTATGTTTCATGCAAATGGGATAGAAATCATTGAGTAAATCCCATAGCAAACATCAGTTCTCAGCTGCCATTTGGAAAATGCTGAGCATCTCATTTCCCAGCGCTAATCAATTTTAGTGATATTCTCAAGATCAACTTCCTGTCAGAAGCTGCTATAGAAAAAGTAAGGCAACAAATTCAAACTGTCCGCAGTGGGGAATTATCCTTATGCAAAGAGACACACTGTAAACCTAATGATTAATAATAACCTTTAACTTTGTGATGTTTGACTTTGAAGTAGTGATGAACAACAAAACAGAAAAAAAAATACAGAGACAATGACTTCTACCCAATTTTCATTGATTGAGCAAATTAAAATCCAAACTGTTTCATAGTTTGGTTGAAAGATACTAACCTAGAACTCAAGGCCACTGGATTTCAGTTGCAGGATTGTCGAGAGTTCTGCTGCTATTTTACTGTTTGGGGGCTACATGCACCCCGTTCTATGAGAAGTGAGGTTGCACTAGCACGGGTTTTTAATCTACGTTTGGTGATGATCCTTGATGGGCCACGGTGGTGGTGGTGGTAGGGGGTGAGAGTGTAGGGACTTGAGTAGCATGATTCTCAGCTTTTCACCTTTGTTTCAGGCACAATAGATTCACTTTTGTAGTCTTTACATGTCATACTGCTGTATACCCTTTAATTCAAAGCAGGCATTGGTAATTTACTTCTCTTTTGCACAAAGTTTTGTTGATTATTTTTCTCTAAATATTCCTGAAATGAGAATAATAATTCTGACTTTCTTTCCAGTGGTAAATGAGTTTTAGGCAATGAAAACAAAAGGTCACAGTTTAAGAGAAAATAGTTTCATTGTGTAATGACTTTTTATGGCTTCATAGATGCTTGTGGACATTTGTCCCTGGACGCAGAAGCCCAAGGTGGGTTTGCTATGTGGCTGATGGCAGTGCTGATAGAAACAATTTGTCAGCTAGTTCAGCTCTGACAGCAACTGCTCCTCTCACTAGACCCCAGACACCGGCTGTATGACCAGGGGGCTCCCAGTGCTGAGCCCCACACCTACGCCTCCAGCTCTGGGCAGCTTCGCCTTCTTTATATACTTTGTTCCTATTTTGGGATTCAAAATAATACCTATTCCTGTTGTATTATTTCCCTCCATTTTCATAAAAGAGAACTTGACTTTGATAAGAACCAAGGACAAAATAAGAGATAAGGCAGCTTTGGTCATAGTTAGCAGCATGAAGGAATGTAAGAAGGTACTAGAAGGAATTTGCAATAAACCCTTCTAAGCCTTTTGTGATTTCTCGGGATGTATCATAAGTACAAAGAGAGCTGGGGGTCGCAATGAAGAGTAAATGTGAAGATCTTCATCAGGACACACAGTAAAGATTTGTTTCCACTCTTTATCAAGGGCCCCTGCGATTCTATGTTTCTGGTTATACACTTAATTTATATTCGGTGTGCTATGAGTGTGTATCTCCCTATGTCTCTGCTCTTTTGCCATTTCCCCAGTTTACTCTTAAGTAAAAGCAAGGACTCAATGATGCGGGTTGCTTACGCCCAAGATGAAATTATCATTTGCATACTGAAAAGTGGGCATTTACACAATGAAAGCTGAGAAAGGAGCTGGAGGTAGAATATGGAGGTAAGAAATAAAGGAATAATTGTTTTGCAGAGGAACCTACTCTCAACTCTCAAAGCCAAGGCAGGGAGAGCATGGGGCCTTGGGAAGGGACCCTGGCAGTGAGAGGAGGTGACAGATCTCCTGGGAAATGAAATAGAAAGCACTTTTCACTAAGACTTCAAGTCAGAGTGAACCACCAGCTCTTGAATGAGCGACTAACCACAGACTGAACAAAGGATTAGGGCCCTGGATATTCTGTATGAGTAAGAGGAAATCTTTTCCTAGAACATGCTCACATTGAGCTGAAATGCGATTTCCCCATAACCCTGAACTGCACTGTGTGCACAGCCTCTGTGGTTCTGGCCCCTTCAGCGTAAGTTACCTTTCAGTTAACAAAACAAACATTGAAACTGGGTCAGATGCTCAGGCAAAATGGAATGTACTGATACCTGGGGCAAAGCTATTAAAAGTGCATTCTTTCTTTGGAGGTATGCTTAAATGGAGTTGCATCACCACACGTTTATTTGAAGTTCTGATTGACTGATGTTCTCTAAATATTTTTTCTTCAAAAGCACCCAAGACTGTAATTTGATGAATCTACTGAGATATTTTTATCTAGTGTATTTAGAGTGTAGTCTAGTCTCTTAAGAAATTTACCTCTATACCTATATGCTACACTAGGCCTTCAGTTTGAACTCATGCAGGTGCATTTCCTGATTAATTTACAAAGCTTGGATTTGTAGGTCCGTGTTCTCCACAAGGAGCAGATTACTTTTAATCGTTGTTAATTCACTACTGAACACTGTTAAAGTTTGGACACCATGTGGAGAAACTCCTTTAGAATAACTTATGAGTCTTTATGTCCCTTATAAACTTCCTAAACGTCTCTATTCTGTGATTGTTGTATTCAATGCTAATGTTCTGTATCACTTACCCTTACTCCACTCGCTATTGATATTTTGGTAGAACGTGCTTATTATGAATATTATGAAAAGCAATTTTCACTAGGAACAAGATGGATTTATTCCTTTTAGATCCTTTTTTAATGTGTATTTTAAGGTATCCTATTTATGGATGAGATTTACTCATGCCTCTCACTCTAGGCCCTCTTCAGTAGAACAGTGATGGAGGGTTTTTTTTCACATAAAGATGACTTAGTGCCATTTTCCCAAAGCTGGAATGCATTGTTACAGAGCCACATTGGCCTTTCTTTCAAACATAAAGCATTAATCATTTGTGTACGCTTTGAGTTCCTGCCACATCAAGATAGTTTAAGAGATTATTTTCTCATAATAAAAAATATTCACTAATCATTGGCACTTACGAAATTATTCTCTCTAAACCATCCCTGTGTATTGTTTAAGTAATTGATATTGTGGCCATACAAAGAGTCAAAGCAAATTAATATTAACTTAAAAATATTGCAAACGATATCGCATTTTATGACTTCAATAAAAATGACCTTGGATTACCACTGAAATTATCGCTAGAATAGCTGCATTATGATTTAGAAGAATTAAAAATAAAAGGAGATAGTTGTATACAAATAATTTAAAGTCAAAAGATATAAAATTACACTAAAATCTGATGAACTATTTTACACAGTGTTCTGAAATATTTTACAAAATGTTCTGGTTTTTTTACTATGACATTTTATCATAAAATTAATATGTAAGTATCTCTTTCTGTTTTAACAATTATTTACATTAGTGTCATTATCATCTACTTAATTTGTCCAAAGGAAAATCTGGGAATAATTCTACCCGAAATGTATTAATATTTAATGTTGGATCACTTTCCAGGTTTACTGATTTTTATTTACCAGGGCTTCTCCAGCCCTTTCACCCTTACTCTCACCATTGATATTGATGTTATTCTAGGTCAGTCTCTGATCAGCTGTTGCTTATCTGTGCAATCATGTGCTCTTTGACATTTTCAAAGCATCTTGGTATAAACTTTATCATATGCAATAAGTCCTTCTGAACATTTGTCTTTCAAAAATTTTTTTAAATAATATTAAGATATCTGTTGAGACTAGAATTGGAACAAAATTAAAAAAAAAATCCAGATCAATTGATTATAAAACTGTTAATTTCCAACATAACTGAAAGAAGCCACTGGGGTTCTAGTCTGGCTTTAGTCATGATGTAAAAAGACATACAGATTTAAGTGGGTTTAGAATTAAGTGGTTACACTGAGGATATATGACCTATAGGTAAGGATATGTCACTAGCAACTTGGAGTACAAAGCATAAATAAAATAATAATTTGACTGAGAAGCAAGAAGAGAAAATATTGTTTTTGTTCTGTGATCTGTGTGCTATTAACAATTCTGTTGAAAATTCTCACCATTTGAAAAATTATGGAACCTGACTTAAATGTATGTGCTCACTGAGAATCTGGGGTAAGCATTGTGACTTTCAATATAATTTTTCTTCAAAATAAGTAGGTTATGGAGGTGCAGTACTAGACATTGAATCTCCCTTTCAACTTCTGTTGCTTTTACCAGTGATAGCAATACACACACACACACACACACACACACATATTTTCATTATATGTATATTACATGTATATATGTAATATACATGTATATATGTAATGGAGTTATAGTACTAGAAAATTAATAAGTTTTCCTACTTTGGAAAATCTATGTAAGATTTTGGGAATCTTATTAAATAGATATAATCAGCCATGGGAAATTATTAATCTGGTACATGATCAACTACATAAATAAATTCTCCAAATGTAAGACACTTGGAATTTAACAAATATATTCCTCCGTGCTTGAGGCATTTATCACACTTTTCTAATTTGTCCTGCTTTTACTTGAACACTATTCAAATATTGAGTGTGTTCAAATCAATTAGAGGGGTTTTAAGCCCGAGGTTCTGGATGGTTGGGCTGATCATAAACGTAAACATAGTCCTGAAACTATAGAACTTCTAGAAGAAAATGTAAAAGAAAATATTTTTTACTATTGAGTTAGGCAAACATTTCTTAGGACAAAATCACAAAAACTATAAAAGAAAAACAAATGATAAATGTAATCAAATTAATAAGTATTGTTCCTTAAAATATAGTTAGGAATGAAAGCAAACCACAGAGTAAGAGAAAAATTTGCAAAATAATTGTCTGAAAAATGACTGATATCCAGAATATACAATGTATATACTGCCAGCCAACTCAATTTCAACTCTAAGAACAGTAAGAAGGCAAGTGACTCAAGGTTAAATTATCTCAACAAATACTACACTGAAGTGAGTGGCTAGTAAGCATATGGAAACATGTTTAACAACATCAGTCATTAAATATGTTAAATTAAACTACAAATTAAATACAAATTAAAATGATAATTAAATGCATTATATATCCATTCAAGTGGCTCAAATGGAAAAAAAAACAAGGCTCTAGCAAGCAGTACATATTCTCATATGTCACTGGTCTGGGGATTTAAAAATTGTTCAGCCAATTTAAAACACAATTAGGCAGTTCATTCTTTAGTTAAACACACACATGACCCAGCAATTTCTCTTTTTGATATTTACCCAATAGTAATTAAAACATATATCCACTCAAATACTCATAATCAAAATTTTATAGCATTCCATTCATATTCACCCCAAAATTTAAACAACTCAATTGTCCAACAACTTGTGACTGGATAAAAAATGTCTGTCTATACAATTGAATGGTGTTCGTGAAAAACGAAGAAAACTACTGATACACAAAATAACATGGGTGGAATTCAAAAGCACTTTGTCTTGTGAAAAAAAATCAGGATACACACAATTTCATTTATACAAAATTCAAGGAAACTCATACTGTACTGCCGAAAAGCAAATTAGTCATCTCCATGTAGGTGGCATGTATGGATTACTGACCAAGGCAGTAAGATGATGGTTATCCAACTGTGTGCGTGTAGGTCTGTCAGTCGCCTTTGCATGGTATGCTTAAAAAGGGTGCATTTACTAGTACGTAAATTAACACTCAATAAAGCTGTCTAAAATGTTTTAAAATATATTAAAAAGATTGGTAAGCAAGAATTCCTATTGACTTAGATTGCTCAAATCAAACGTCTTTGTAAAATTAGTATTTTATAATTTATTATGTCTACTTTTGACGTGAAAAAGAGAGTTCAGTAAAAAGAATTGTACAGAGGGTGGTAAAAATGATATAATTTTATTCTCTATCACTCAGGAGAGAGACTGATGTATTGTTTATTGACTTTGATCAATTAAATATTCATAAATTTTTTAAGATAATAGAAAATATTTTATAACATAGTTACTGTCACTTAAATGAGGCATGGAAGGAGAAAAAATAGAAAACCTGATGGTACGGGCATCTCAGTAACTGTCAGGGAAGCACTGGCACATTTCAGTATTCATTCTTGAAATTAACTCAATAAAAGTACTTAACCTGGTAATATATATATATATATATATATATATATATATATATATATATATATATAAATTCTTACAGCTTTCAGAAATTATATTTCTCAAGAGCAAAATTTTACAAGGGTTCACTCCAAATAAAGAACAAAATAAAACTATGAGCTTTCCTTGCTTTCTGGCCCCAGCTGCTACTGTGAGTAACAAAGGGAATAAATACCATGAGGATAATGAAAAACAAATACTTAAATATTTTAGAAGATTATCTGCATTGAGAATCCAAAATTGATGCAGACATATAATTAAAAATAATAGATACATTTTGAAAATGTCTGCTTGAAGATCAATGTATAGGATCACCTGTATTTTATACACTAACAGGAAGCATATAGAAAATATAACATTTATTTGATTAAATAAGGCCATAATAACTAATGGTTATACTATGACAAAAATATATCATTTACTAATTTTTTCTAATTAACATTTAGGTACCGTACTGTTCACATTAAAACCCCAACAAAATTTTGGTAACACTAGACAAGCTACTTCTAATTTTTATATGCAAGAAGGATAGAATCGGGAAATTGTCCAACCAGATATCAGAATTAATTTTAGAGCTAGGACAATTGAGAATGTGAGGTATATGGGAGGGATAATCAAATGAAATAAAAGAACTGGAAAAAAATCTCAGGAACAAATGCACTTATGTGAGAACTTGAATATTGTTTACTTGCCTTTGCATAGCATTACTAAAATGATGCTAGAATAATTTATTATTTTAGAGGAATATTGAAGTTAGATTTCTTGTTTTCACCAATAAGGTATAGCTAAAGTAAATATGCAGCCTGGTTTGCATTTTTTTTAAATGTGATTGTCAGGCGATGCCACAAGAGGAGACAGAGAAGAGGCTCAGGAAAACAAAGTTTATTATGCTCACTGTTTCTAGAGACAGGAGACACAACAAGGCATGCAAGGCAACCTGGGAAAGCAGGAAACACTGGGGAGGGAATAGTCTAGATCATTGCCCTTACTGAGGTTTCTGCAGGAAAGGCAAGGCAGGAAAATAAATAGTTTAAGATTGGCTAGTCTGACTAGTTTTGTTGGGCCTTGGAAATAGAGCGGACTGCAGTTGACTGGTACCTGGCCCTTGGTGATGAAAGTTCAGGGCTGTTGCCTCTTGGAGTGCAGCAGCCACATAGGAGGAGGCATGTTTCCAATGGATTATTTTGACATTAAAAGCATGCTTTGCAGCTGAGCCTTTTGCTGTCTCAAAGAATTGGCCAGCCCTAGATAGCCAGTCTCTCCCACACCAGAAAGGTTTTTTTAAGGTGTCAAAATGTGGAATCTAATGAACAAACTGAGCTAACAAGCAAAAATAGAGACAGACTCATAGATAGCAGGGTGACCACTCAGAGTGGGGGAGGAAAAGGGGTGGAGGGATTGAGCAAAGAGGAAAAAGGACACATGGACATGGACAACAGTGTGGTGTTTGGGGGGTGGTGTGTAAGGAGAGTAAACGGTAATGGAAAAAATACAATAAAATTATTTAAAAAAAGATGTCAAAACATGATAATGTTTAGAAAATAAGAACAAAAATAATACAGTAAGGTAAGAAATCTCTGACTTAATAATAGAAATTATTAGTAAATGTATTAACTATTTAATATAACAATGTTGCAATCTGATCTGTAAAATGAGCAACTTCATTTACCAAAAATACTTTAAAAGGTGGGAAAATGTCAGTCAGTTGGAGAAGCAGCATGCCACCGGTCTTGAGCACACTTGCATATTCTCGCTGAGTGTGTCAGACCAAAAGCTCTCCTGTTCCTGAGGGTTTCCGTAGCTGATCACACAGGTAACTGCTTGCTCCCCTGGGTACGTGGGGAGGGTGCGAGGGAGGATGGCGAGAGGACTAGCATGTTTGCAGTTTGGTCCAGTGTGGGCTCTTTGGTCAACATATGCTGGGCCCTTAGCCCTGGGTACCTCAGCTGTGAATCTTATCTGCCTTGCAAGTGGTATGTACCTTGTCAAAGAGAAATAATGCTGGATGCTAGATAAAGCGGTAAGGACAGATTGTAGTCATAATATACTGTTGCTATAAGGAAAAGAGTTCAGTGTGAACTCAACTCAATTTCAATTTGTTCAGAGGTGACTGTGTCTTAGAGGCAGAATGAGGGAGTAAGAACCAGGGTGAGCCAGGGCTTGGCAGAATTAGGGAAAAACTGCAAGAGTTAAAAGGAGTGTTGATCCTTGTGAAAACCACCTCAGTGTGCCAACAGCTGTTCATGAAAATTAGGCTCCTCCCCTCCCACAGAGGCTGGGAGACAGAAACTTTCCCTCTAGGTGCTGGCCGGAACAGTGAGTTATCTTTGTAGCCTTGAGCTTTGTCAGGCAGGCAGGCACTTTAAAAGGGGCCAGAATCATCCTAGAAATGTGGTCTTTGAGAAACCATGTCAGTGTTTTGTTCAAGCCTTTAGAGGCCAAACCTGAGATCTGGTTGAGAACAAGGCTCCAAAGATTCTGGTCAAGGAGAGAATCTTTGTCAACCCTGACCCATCTCTTTAGTCTCATGGAACTTGAGACAGATTAGCTTGCAAGTAGGGCACAGTCCCAGACCCTTCCCAGATCTTAACAGCCATCAGCTTAAAGAAGATATTTGTTACACCTAGTGCCAGTGAGCACTTAGTATCCTATGTATGTAAAGAATTCCCGTGAATCAATAAGAAAAGGAAAAACAAAGTAGAAACAGGCTTAAGAAAGGATCAGTCTTTTCAAATAGGAGAACAAATGTTGAATGAGCCCATAAAAATATGTTGTTAACTTCATTTATAATTAGTGAAGTGATAAGCAAGATCACAATTGAATAGAATTTTATACTCTTTAGTTTGGACACAAATAAGATGTGTAACAAATACCCAGTTTGGAATGAGATATAGAACAACGAGAAATTGTGTAATTTGTTGCTTCAAGTACAAATTGGTGAAACCACTTTGGAATAGAATAACCTCTAACATTCTAGAATCCTGCAATAAAATATAAGCTCTCTTTTCCACAGAGAATATGTTTCAAGATACCCAGTGGATGCCTGAAAGCATAAATAGTACCAAACCATATATATACTATGCTTTTTTATACATACATACCTATGATGAAGCTTAGTTTATAAATTAGGCACAATAAGACATTAACAATAGTAACTAAAACCATGGAAAGTGAAACTGTGGCTAAGGGGGTGGAAGGTACTGTATTATTTTATTATCTTGCAAGTGAAGGGTCATAGAATATGCTACTTAAAATGTGACTGTAGAAGTTTTAAGACGTGCCAACCAAAAATATGCTCATTTGGCATATGATTATTTTGAGCTGCAGACACTATGAAACAGCTAGTGGAGGTAGAAGCTTTCTCTGATTTCCCCTTACCTGCTTAAAGACAAAATCTCCAAAAGGAACTCCATTGCCATCGGTCTCCCTGGGAGTTTCGTCATCCAGGGCAGATTGATTTACCATAGTAGAGGAGACTAAAATTTTACTCCACACTCAGACAAACTTGTCACAAACTCTCACACCTCCAGTCTACTCTTCTAAGGGCCTATTCAGCTTCCCTAAAAATAATTTCCTCTCCACTAAGTTGTCTACCTTCACTCACTGTGAATGTTCATAAATTTTGCTGCACAACTATATAATGTACATGAATATTATTTTCTGTCCAGGCAAGATATCATGCAACAGACAGTATCAGTCATGAGTTGTCCTCACAAACTTCCAAAAATCCAGAATTCTGAAATCTGAGCCCAAATGTCTCAATTAAGGAATTGAGAGATTCTTAATTATCCCTCCATTTTATTATTTGATTTTCTAGTTTTCCTTTTTAGTATTGGCTTGAAAAGGGAGACACAACTTTTAAAAAGAATTGGTGCCATTTAGTTGAAATCACCCTTTCATAGATCAGGACGTGGAGAGCAGAGATGAGACTATTAGCACTTGCAGCAAGTGGAGACCGACAGGTCCTGTTGCAAGGGAGAGTGTGGCAACACTTGATCTCCGTGGCTCCATGTAGAGTTTCTGCAGGACTTTGTGTTTTCCAGATTTTTATTTTTAATGACATGGCATTTTTTCTAATACAGACATTCAAAAACCGTTCCTATAGCATTGTTATTCAAAATACATACTGCACAATAAACAACATATGGTTCTAGGAACAACTGGGTAACTTACTCCTGTGTAGAAATAAAAATGTCTTTCTAAACTAGACAGGATGACTCTGTGAGTATAAAATTTATTTTTTCATGTTGGTTTTCTCTGAATTTCTAATATTTTTACATTACTTCATTTCTCTCTGGGGCCTGTTACTATCAAGTTTTGCCAGTGGATCCTGTGATTTCTACCATTGCAAGCATTCCATGAGTTTTTAACACCCCAGGCCACTGCAGTGTATTAGCACACCAGCTTCGGGTCAAGCTGCCAAGTAGTTTCCATATGATAGGGTTATGTTATGGTCAGGGTTAAGGTTAAGCTTTCCAGTCCACTCTCCTTGGCTGCCAGGTTACATGAATATCACATAAACTGTTCTTGTTATATTAACAATGTCTGGACTTTTTCTGGATAGACTTCATATAACCACATATCCATAATTTTCTGTAACTATCATAACTATATTGTAACTATATATATATATGACCTTAATGAGTTCATACTGATGTCTTTGAATCTAGTCTAGTACTTCAGGGTTCCATTTGGCTTACCTGTAGCTTTGTCCTCCCACAGAGAGAAACCTGACATCTCATCACTGTCCTAATACTTGTTCAATGCCAGTAAATGTAAAACAGAGTCAAAATTATTAACTTGAACCCCATGAGCCTATGAAAAAAATTGCCAACTAGATAGAGTACAGTGTTTGTATGCTGGTAGTTTTGTCTTTACTCTTACAGATTCCAGTCAAAATACCATTTTCAAATGTTGCTTTCAAGCCAGCTCCTTTAGTTGCTTTTTCAATGGAGTTATACCCTACATTTATAACAGTCAAACTTATTTCTCTCAGTCTGCATTCCATCAGTAGATTCCTGAAATCTTGGTTACTATTTTTGTGTTTGTGCATTGAAACATTTGTGATGTATGGTTGTGTTGATTTTAACAAATGCATAGAATCATGCATTCACAACTTCTGCTATTGTTTTAGGAAACTTCAATCACTCTAAAATTCCACTGTGTATCCCCTTGAAGTCAGTCAGTTCCCCTCTTTCCCAAAGCCTTGGGCAACTACTGATATGTTTTCTGTCACTATAATTTTGCTTTTCATTTTGACATGTGAGTGGAATTACACCATATGCAGCCTTTGGGCCCTTCCTTCTTTTACTTAACAGAATGCATTTAAGATTTATCCATGTCATTGCATGAATCAACAACATATTTTCCATGTATTCCTGAATACTATTTGGTTGTGTATTTGTCCTATTGTACAATCTGTTTATTCACTCTCCTACTAAAGGACATCTTAGTTGCAATTGTTTGTCATATATTTTTAAATTTAACAAGGGCAACGATGAAATAGAATAGCTGTTTTCATCAATTACAAATCAATCAACATCCCATAAAGCAATACATTAAACCTACCTTTAATTCTTAAGTAGTTTTTCCATTCATTTTTATTACAGAAATTGGCACAAGTAGTGATGGCATTGACACGTTGGCAGTCCACCAGGCGATCCCTACGCCTCTTCACAGTTCTAATACAAAGCGTCGTAATGTAGATATACTCAGGTAACTACTCACTTCACAGTTCCCGACTGAACAATGATGAACCATGATTTTAGTTTAAGGGAGCATATTGAATCCCATAACAAATCACTCATGGCGAATTTTCCCTCAGAAATAGTATACATATATTGTTAAAGTAAATGGAAATATTAATTTAGCCACTTTTAAAAGTTAGTATTTTAATGTATCTTAAAACTGTAATTCAGAAACACAATTGAGATGGTTATTTTTTAATTTTTTCACTTCTCTCTCATGTTTGATCCTCAGACATGTGGTTTCTTATTATTAGCAACAAAAGATGCCACCGATATGCACGATTTATTATGGTCATTTGATTATTAACTACTTTGCTAATACTTCTGTGTACTTTTGTAATACAAGGGTTTCAAAATTCAAAATAAATTTTTGTTTATGTGTAAGAGTTTTGATGGTGATAAGGAAATTTTGTGTGTGTATGTATGTACACTGTACATTATATACAATATGCTATATATTGTATATAATACACTGTATATAATATAGTATATTATATAATATATACTGTACTACATAGCATATCATGTATAGTGCATAGTATATACCACACATATAGTATATAACACATGTGATGCATATATGGCACATAACAATGTATAGTATACAATATAGTATATACTGTATTGTACTGTATATAATACAGTACAATATATATACTGTATTATATATAGTATATTATATATAATATATGGTATATAACACATGCATATATAGTAGTATACTAGTATGTATAATATATACTATACAGTAATATATATACTATATATTTTATGTATATATAACATATATATTTGCCTGATGCTGCCCCTCCACTATGGTTTTTAGTTGTAATTTTATAAGTAAAACATCAGATGCATATTTCCAACAGAGAAATAAAATGTTTAAAATATGCATATGTGTTTTTATTCACCCATTTTAAAAGTGATTTTTCAAGTAAAACATAAAATAAAATATTTCTGAATGTTACTTATTTCACACACAGCATGTCCATATAATGAATTAAGAATAATATAAAAGCTGAAAACCTAGTTTCAGAATTTGAAATTTTCCTTAATGTGGCAATATGACCGTGGAGCATGCTGAAGCCCACTGGAATGACTTGTCATTTATTAGATCTGCAACTTTGTGAACTTTATAGCTTTTTATCTTTATAAATACACAAGGGACATACCACATATTTTGCCATGTAAAATGTGCACTTTGTATGCATATGTCTATGTACACAGACACACACAAACACACACATGTGCACATGCACATCTGTGTGCATAAATTTGCACACATGTAAATATATATTTATATATATTGTATATTGGGGTAAGTAACCAGGTTGATAACATACTTAAAGATATATCAATCTGCAAATGATAATTCTGCAACTATCTAGTGACATTCACTTTTTGAAAGGAATTAAAATTCTAAATGATATTTGTGAATAGAAAAAATGTTTTCCAAGGATGAAAGCATGGATTTAGTGAGAGTCAAACATGGAAGATATCTAGCTATTGATGACATAAGTCATTGAAAGTAGTTTGCATCTTAAAAGAAGACATGATGAAATAAGCAACGAGGTCTTAGGCCGGACCTTCAATATTGATGATGCAAAGTCTGTCTTGCTATCTGTAATTGCGGAGTGCGTTTGAGATACTGAGGCGTATGAGGGTGTGGTACAAAGTCATCTGGGACCTAATCTAGGCTCTGTCGTTCCTGGGCCGTGTTATTTCAGACAAGGTGTTTAGCATTCATGTGCCGCCTGCTGTTATCATAAAGATAATAAAAATAGATATATTTCTTTTGAGGTATAAATTAGATAATATGTGACACAGACTTAGAATAGCGCCTGATAATCATTCTACTGATTGTTACTCATTTTACTATGATTATGATTATTTGATTGGTGTAGCAAATATATTCTTTGTAAGTACATTGCAACTCCTATCTTAAATAAAAGCCCATGATTAATGAAATTTATCAAAACAGACAGCCATCAACATCAGGTAGTGTAAGAAATTACATGGAAAGTATAATTTTCAATTTGGATGTACATTTCTTCTGTTAGAATACAGCCATGGGAATCTCTTTTACTGCTTTGTTTTGTCTACTTTTGCTAAAGGATTGGACCAAGGGAAATTTTAGTTGAGTTTGGGTTTAGTAAGAAATACCTACGTAGCCCTGGTTGGTGTGGCTCAGTGGATTGAGTGCCAGCCTGTGAACCAAAGGGGCACTGGTTCAATTCCCAGTCAGGACACAATGTGGCCTGGGTTGCAAGCCAGGTCCTCAGTGGAGGGCGCATGAGAGGCAAACACGCATTGATGTTTCTTTCCCTCTCTTTCTCCCTCCCTTCCCCTCTCTAAAAATAAATAATAAAATCTTAAAAAAAAAAGAAATACTTATGTAATCCCAGTCATTTCCACATCTAGTTAGTTTACACCAACTGTCCTACCGTAGGGTTAGTTTTCAGGAACTATTCTACTTTTCACCACAGCTACTCATTTGCATCATGACACAGAGCTGCAGGGGTAGAAGATGTTTAATTATGTGAATTTGGTTGCAGGAATTAGAGCAGACACAAAGTTTGAAATGTATGGAGCCAGAAGTGAATCTGTGGAAAAATTATTCCAATTATCAGAGATGTAAATTGCGAGCAGAGAATTATATTTCCACTGGCATCTAATCAAAAGGAAGTGCTCACCTCTCAGGAACATATTTGATAAGGCAGCATACACCTCATGAAAATATCCACAAACCTAATTTATGTTATATATTTCTATATGGAACCAAAAATTTATTATCACATTGAGAAATAATTTATAACAAAGTTTCAGATTATTCCAGTTTCAGACTGTTTCTCATTAAATTTTAAGAGAAGTAATAGATTCTTAGCTGTTTGATAATACAGTTGAAAAAATGTAATAAATCACATGAACCTAGGAAAAGTTTAGCATTTCTTTTGCCTATTTCATGAAATATTGGTAAAGATTAAGAACTATAATATAAAACTCGTAATATGGTACTCAACATCAGTGTAGAGAAAAGTTGGTTAACAAATATCTACTGAAAGAGTTCTAAATTCAGTCATAACATAAGAGCATTTAACATGTCCTGACATTTTACTGTTTGTATGTAAAAGAAACTTGATATGTTTTTTCCTTAAATTTGAAGACCATACTGAAACTGTATATGACATTACAAATGATGCATCAGAAGCAAATTTTTTTTTCCTAAACTAAAATTAACATTAAAGATTATCAATTAACCATGCTAGGGAAAATACTGAGTTATATTACCATTTCCTTTGGAAAAAATATTGTGCAAAAACACTATTATGCATAAGATAATATATGGCCAGGAATAATTAGGGAATTAGTATTATGTTATTTTCTGATTTTTGATATTTTTGAATTTTTCAGTTTTTAAATATTTCTTACTGGCTGTGGTTTCTTTTCTCATTTTAAATACATATTCACTTTCATACAGCTTTGTGTTTATAATTTTGTATTTGTTAAGGAGTATAAATATGATTTACCTCAAAATAATAGAATTGTCAGAACTAACAAAACCTCAGTGATCCAGGTTTAAATGTTTGTATTTTTAGGAAGATCCAGATGTGATTTAGAAGTACAGCCAGGATTAAAAAGTATCATTATAATTATTAGAATCAAAAAGATTTATGTCAGTGAGATTATCTTGGATTTCTTTATTTTATAAGAAGGTAAATGAAGCTGATATTTGGAAAATGCAGGAGTTAGGGATGATAACCCACCACAGAGTTGAAAATCCACATACAAGTTCTGTCCAGAAAGTATCCAGCCATGTATTATGATAGAGACATTTAATTGAAGAAGACACAAGATACAGAAACACTGTACATAGGACAATGATGCCTCAGTCCCCTTCAAAGTAGGCACCTTGGGACCTCACACAGTTTTCCCAGCTGCCATCAGCTACCCCATCATATTTTCCTGACTCTCTCATCAATGGTCTGAAATCTCTTCCCTTTCAAAGGTGATTTTAGTTTTGGGAAAAGTCAGAAGTTTGCAGGGCACCAAGTCTGCACGATAGAGAGGCTGTCACCTGGGTGGTTTGATGTTTCACCACAAACCTCTGTAGGAGGTGCAATGTATGAGCAGGCACATTGTTGTGATAAAGCTGCCAGTCACCAGTTGCCCATAGCTGTGGCCTTCTGAATCATCCAAATAGTTTCCACGGAGGAATGTTCATGCTTAACGCAGAATTTGAAGCATGTTTCTTGCTTTACTCACTCGTCATTTTGAATGCGATGGCCACACAGAACACATGCTCACTCAATGTCATCTGACTAGCACAGTGAAGTTGAAGTTGTCGTTGTTCATGCAGGTTCATTCAATCCACTCTTCTTGGCTGCCAGGTTACATCAACGTCACAAATGGTTCTCATTATATTAGTAATGGCTGAACTTTTTCCAGACAAAAACTTGTATAACTTTTGACTCCTCCAAACTAAACTACTACTTAGCTACTGTTGACTGGAAGCCTTATTGATAATATTATCAGTCAATTAACACATATTTTAATATGTTATATATTATATACTGTATTCTTAAATAATGTAAGGTTAGAGAAAAGAAAATGTTGTTAAGGAAATCATAAGGAAGAGAAAATACATTATAGTACTATATGTATTAATTGAAAAAAAATCACTTAGAAGTAGACCCACACAGTTCAAGCCTATGTTGTTCAAGGGCCAAAAGTACT
Organism: Micronycteris hirsuta; assembly: GCA_004026765.1. Taxonomy (NCBI): domain Eukaryota; kingdom Metazoa; phylum Chordata; class Mammalia; order Chiroptera; family Phyllostomidae; genus Micronycteris; species Micronycteris hirsuta. Next base: position 30,215 of record PVJI01016883.1, read on the forward strand.
TATTTCATTAGTCAAGGTGAAAATGCAAACAAAACAAAACAAAAGAAAGAAAACCAGGAGCTTTGAGAGAAGGCTTTACTTTTGAACATGCTTATTTCTAAATAATGCAACCTCTCACACTAACTTTGGCAACCATTTCAAATTGATCTTATGTCAAGCTTACTACAGACTAAATCCTTGAGATTTTCTTTTTTTAATGTTCTGCTTCTTAGCTGATTTCCTCCCTACATTTACTTATACATTGGAGTTTTGCATTTCAGTATACACAGGAGTTTACTTTTATCTTTTTAAAATGTCATTTTGTTTAGTTTAGCTCATTTCTCCAATTCATGCATTTTAACAATATCATGGCCTGATTCTGAACTTGTCCTCTTTGTGCTCGCTAATCTGTACTTTGATTTTTATGGTATAGACATGTTCTTCCTTATTATTTCTCAATTGAGCTCATGCCAGGAATGCAGTTACAATAAGTGCAAAGCATTTTCCCTATCATACCTGGTAGACTCCATGGATCTGAAAGCAAGAGAAAAAGAAGTTTGCTTTCTGCTCCTAAGAAGTTTATGGAGTGAGATGGTTGTGTTGCAGAGGTAAATTCTACTTTACCTAGGTTCTGATTATTTTATTACAAATGCTGTCCTCTTTACCTTTAAAGCTTTCTGGAGAAGGATAAGCTACAGCCTAGTTGTTTGGAAGGTGACATGAGGGTTGCCATTTGCTGTTCCAGTATGGTTTTCCTTTTGTGTTTTCAGAAATAGTTGGGATACATTTCTTGCAACGCTTATTTGATTTAAATCTGGGAGCTTGTTTAACTTTAATCGTATTTTAAATACTAAGAGAGGAAACTTATAGACATAATAAAAAGTGTGTGATATACAGACTTACCTAAAATTAAATCTTATTTCTTTCAGAAAAAGAGAAGACTCTAAATGAGAAACGTACCCACAGAGAACATATGATTAAAAAACTGATCACAAGAAGCAACCTATGAATGTATAAGTGGTGGAACAAGAAATCAATGTTTCTCTCTCTCATTCTCTCTCAAATCAATCAATATTTTAAAACTAATTATTTAAAGAATTACTAAAAATATTTATATAGGAGCTTTTATCTTGCTTCGTAGCATGTCATCAGCTTGGCTAAAAAAACTCACGAAAATTCAAACAAAAAATCTTGATGTTAGGTATGAGACAGATTTAGGGAGAAATGGTGCAGATATTATGCTTCTTGTGGTCAGATTTATATTGAGTAGAAAGGATCCTGGAAAAAAATAGCATTAATCTTTTTATGGTTTAAAGAACAAGAACGTGGAAATAAGAATTTTTGAGTGAAACATTTGGTCACATATTTGCTTTAAATTGAATAATACTGCCAGGAACCAGGACCTGAATTAGTTAAAAATGCATATTTTCTCAGGGATAATCTTTACTTAATAGTATTTAAATAGTGTTTAAATTTTCCTAATAGTACTAACAAAAGCCAGTCAGCCTAAATTAAAAGCCTGACTGAGCCACTTACTATCTGTTTCACTAACTTACTAACTAGTAAATATTTTACGAGTTATTTATTCTTTCACTGCCCAGTTTCCTCACCTATAAATGAAGATAATGATAATATTTACTTCTTAGAGTTAATGTAATGATTAGATTGATGATACACAAAAAATACTGAAACAGAACTGGTATGTGGTGAGCACCCATTAATATTAGTTGCCATGGTTTCTGTTTTTCACACATTACTAAAGCTACTGCACCATTCAGTATGGCACCATCATTCTGCATGTTCTCTTCTTATGATACGAACATTTTCAGGACATTTTTCCTGCCTTTTATACTCCAACTATCCATTCCTAAAATATTTAAGCTCTATAAGTTGAGAATCAGAATTGCTTCATTTAAATCAGCATTTCCCAGTCTCTAGCTATTGCTGGTACATTTTGAAGGAGAATAGTTTTCACTGAATTACTAAGAGGAGCTATTGATGTTTTAGGCTCCCTCTGATCTATATGAATTTAACTTTTCTGTCCTGTAGAAAAGTTTGCTTTCATAGAAAAATGTTGCAACAGTATTTCCTATGGAGCCCATTCCCTTCCACTTGCAAAGAGGAAAGCTTAACACAGTTTTAGTGCTTGCTTTCATAATTATTAAAAAAGACTAAATGTTATCTGGGAAAAAACGTAAAACTCCATCAAATCCTATTCATGAGTCTTAAAAATAAGAGGGCAAACAGAAGATAAAGAACAAGTAAGGAAAACAGGGAAGGAGTAAGGAGCTCAATAGGAGTAAAAGCAAGAGTGGGAGTGTTCTGAGAGCTGAGTCGAGACAATAAACATGAAACATGTCATAATCATTAACTAGGACACATACTAGGTTTAGTTAAGCTGAAGACTAAAAATTATGTTTCAATATTGCTTTTGAGAAACACTATTTTTAGAAGTATGTATAAGTAACTGTAGCATTATATTCATTAAAACTGTTTGATTTACTTCTATACAGGCATATATGTATAATGGGAAGTGGGATTGCAATCCTCTATATCATTTAATCTATGAAAGTAAATAAATATTTCAAAACTTTATTTGGTTTTTATTTCATACATATTACAGAGTTTTTATAGTACTCAGTATTTTTGTGGTATAATTAAAATTTCTCCTTGAGTTTTGTGAAAGATATGATCAAATGTTTAGAAATACTTGCAATCAGATAATAAAATTCAAGTTTTAGGTCTAATAAAAAATACATCTTGAAAATTGAATTGTGACTGACTATCACTATCATAGTTGTTATATAAGAGGGAAAGCTAAGTAAAAGGCTATTGAGGTTAGTTTGAATGATAAAAACAATTCAACTGAGTTAGCAGATTGTATGTGTCATCCGAAGGAGTTTATGGAGCTTTAGGTTCTGTGTGACAGTCTCTTTCTAGAATTTGTTTCTACTGTCACTTATTTGAGCCATACTAATCCAGGATTTTCATCGTGATCTTAATGTTATGATATTGTATTGATCAATTCATTTCTTAAAGGTAATTATTTTGCTTGTATTTCTATCACAAAAATATTATACGTAACCAAGAATACACAATTTTGTTTTACTTTTTTAAAATTGTTGTTCAAGTACAGTTGTCTCCATTTTCTCACCACTGCTTTCCCCTGCCCCACCCTCAATCCTTCCCCCATTTGGCTTTGCCCACGGGTCCTTTATACATGTTCCTTCATGACTCTTCCCCTTATTTCCCCTGTTATCCCCCTCCTCCCTCCCCTCTGATTACTGTCAGTTTGTTCTTTACTTCAATGTCTCTGATTACATTTTGCTTGCTTGTTTTGTTGATTTGGTTCCACTTATAGGTGAGATAAAATACAGTTTTTAAAGTAAAATTATGGCCTCTAAAATAGACATTTTAATGGATTGTGTACAGACATTTTAAAGTCTATAAGTATGAATTACTTTTAATGCATTACAAACATAATACAAGAATATGGAGTTTAGGCAATTATAAGAATAATTACTATGATTCCTCAGTGACAAGGTGTAAATCATTACATAGTAGATTAGGTTTTAGTATTGGCTTAAAAACTTTACATTTTTTATGACTTTTGAGGCTGTTAGCTGAAGATGTGAAGGCTAATGGTATCATTTTCTGAAAGAAATGTGTTTGTATTAGAAAGTGCTGTTACAGGACTGTGGTGTTTTGCCTCAGCCATTCCTGTGGGGATCCCATTATCTGCAGCTCTGTGTCTTTGTGGATGACACCTTGCTTCTCTTTGAAGAGAATCGATGTCTAATTGTTTGCCTATGACTACATCCCATTGCCCCCAAAGGAGGCTCTAAGCTCCTGAAACATTTCTGAAGCCCACCTTCTGTGCTGCTCTCGCTCATTCAGCCTTTTGGAAAGTGTTTACTCTGAAACCCTGATGATCTGTTCTGTACTCCCATCATGTGTCTTTTTGTGGAAAAGTTGATTTGCAGCGATAGTTTTTGATGTTTTGGGTTTGGATGAACTGCCTTAAAAGTAAGAATTATGTCTCAACCAAAAATTGATTGAAAACTAAATGTTTCCAATAATGTTTTGCATAATATAAAAATAAATATGAAGGAAAAGAATAATCATTTATTCCCCTTATGCCTCACAAATTAAAATAAGTTTGAAAGTTATGTTTTTATTCTAATATTTTTCTAAGATGGTTATGTATAGCAAATGATTAAAGTTAGAGCCATTATAGTAAACATACATCTTATTGACACAAAGTGATTATACACAAATCAACTCAATTCTTCCTCGGTGAAACCTTTCAGAAACTGGCTATCAAACTTTAAGAGTCAGCAAAGGAGAATAAAAAGACAAACTATAAGCAAAAAATTAAAATTGAAAATAAAATATATATTTTTCAAATATATAGTACAAAGAACTAGAGTAATAAAAAATCAAAAGGCATTAATACAGGAGCATGAATGATCATAATAATATGATGAATTTTACTTATTAGGATTTTAATAGAAGATTCTAATTGTTTTTAATATATAACAATTCTAAATTCATGTTTATGTAGGACTAATTAAGTAGCTGGAAAATAAAGATAATTGAGGCAAGCAGACAAAAGCTATGTCTATATATGTACACATACACATTATGGAGAAGGGCATCATGGGTGACCTGATGATCTAATTATCTTCTTTTTTTCACAATAAATCATCTTTACCATGTAGATGTCAATGTCACAATTTTAATTAGTAGTTTGTTGGTGCTGTTTAGGAAGAAGATAATTTCATCAAGTATCTCACATTGAGGGATTTACTCTAAGATTTCATTATCCTTACTTTTCTTCATTCCTAAACCTTTCCCCAGAAAGTTCATTATCCCTTATAAATACATACTTAATCATTTTAATTAGGCAAATAATTTTTTATAGTTTCCAAACATTTAGATAGCCGTGTTTCATTTTTCTGTTATTCTCACTTATGTGTGTTCAAATGTAATTCAACATAATATTATTTTAAGCTCTAAAACATAGCAAATTAGCATCATATTTTAAATTCATCACCACTGATATATTTGGTTCACTTTAAAGCAATTAGAAATTTGTGATGAAATTGTTGTCTTTCAGTTTAATCTGTGAATGGTTCTATATTTGACTTTTAGAGTCTGTGTTTATGCCTGCTTAGGTTATGTAATGACAGTACATTACTTAAAAAGTGAGTGAGATACAGTTAATTTACACTTGTTCTACCTGTTTTCCAAAAATGATTGCCACTAACCATTATTAAGTACAATACAGTAATTACTTGTCTTTACATGAAATTCAACATTATTTCTCTGTAATTGTTGCCAAATTTTTCTCATTATTCTATCAGATAGACTTAAGACATGCTAACAACAGAAGATAATAATTATGGTCATGTTTGTTCAATAACTGTTTTAATTTCTTCAGTTAATTAAGGAGGTTTATATGATTACCACTAAACTTCAATTTGCCTCTCAACTCATTTCTGTTTTACACTTGGACTCTTCCGTTTGACAAGCAAATATCAAGGAGTATGATGTACAGGGTCCTGTAAAGCAATGTGAGAAAGTTAATTGACCTTGATTTGAATATTGTTTGGACCCCCTTATTCTCTTTTTTGAAATAAGGATTTATCTGAGAATTAGTCAAATTCAGGATATATATTCTTTACTTGAAGTAAAATTCCTTTGGTAATTTGTATTGAATTGAGTGTTTGCGATAAGTAATGCTCTGTTTTTCTTTTAGTATTTCAAACCAAGCTTAAAATACCATGTGAAAATATATATTTATTTTTATATAATTTTATCTCATTCTGATCTCATTCATAATTTTGTCATATGTTCTATCATATTTTGCACATATTTAAATGTAGCTCTTCACAAATTCTTTTGGAAATGTCTGTCTATATATTCTAAGTGCCTAAGGAATATGTTGTAATTAGTCCTTGCTATTTATAAGTAAATAAATATATTTACTTATAATTTATTTGGGGCTATTAGAAAAGGCTACAGAGTGTTTGTTAATTTCCCAGGCTTTGGATTAAAAAATCATAGATATAAATACTATTTCAATCACACTATGACCTGCTCTCTCTTAAACACAATTATTAGCTTCTCTGAGCCATCATTACCTCTGTAATAACAGAGCCTACTGGTCAAGGGATGCTTGCTGATACCCTAGGTCTTTACCAAGACCCTAAGATTCAAAGGATACAGTGAAGACACAGGCACAGAAGAAGCTTTCTTTTCTGGGGAAGCCTGAATTCCTCAAGCAAAGATTGCTAATTGTCCCTTCCTCCCTGAGATTCATTTCAGATCAGCACACAGCTTTACCCATCTTTCCAGTCTATAGAGGAATTAGTCACAAGTCTGACTTTTGTCTTTCATCCCCTATACATTGAAAACAAGCAAACAAATTTTTTTACTTTATTTTTATTTATTTTATTTTTTACTTTATTGTTGTTCAATTACAGTTTTCTGCATAGTCTAGTCTCCCCTCCCCTCCCCCTTCAATCCCACCTCCCTTCCCTGCCTCCCTCCATGTGTCCTCTATAGTGGCTCCTGAAAACCCTTTTCCCCATTGTCCCCTTCCCCCTGGCTATTGTTAGATTGTTCTTAATTTCAATGTCTCTGGTTAAGTTTGCTTGCTTTTTGCTTTTGTTGATTATGTTCCAGTTAAAGGTGAGATCATATGGTATTTGTCCCTCACCTCCTGGCTTACTTCACTTAGCATAATGCTCTCCAGTTCCATCCATTCTGTTGCAAAGGGTATAAGCTCCTTCTTCCTCT
>PVJI01016884.1:0-37075 GCA_004026765.1 Micronycteris hirsuta
GGGGAAAGGGGGATAAGGGGGTGGGGGGAAGAAGGGGGGAAGTGGGGCAACTGTAACAGCATAATCAATAAAATATAGTAAAAAAAAAGATTTTTGCTGTGGTTTAGGGGAAACTTTCTAAATTATTATTATTTTTAAATAAACCGATAAAGCAAGGATTAAAAATTAGGGTGAAATAATCTACCAACCTAGCAAAATAAAAACAGAGAAATAGAACTAAGACAGACTGAAATAACAATTACTAGGCAACCACAGCGATAAGTAAATGGAACGATTAGTCCAATCTATTATGCAAATTGATTCATTCATCAACATAAGTGTGTATGTTTAGATCCCAACTATTTCTTAAAAAAAAAATGGCTGAGGTGTTTACAAATATCAAATATATAAAATAAGACAGTTAAAATAAAAGCAAACCAACAGATTCTTTTATCCTTATTTTCTCAAAGCCATAGTGCCCTTAGGGAATGGCCAAACATTTCCAGATCAGCACATGCAAAGGATTCACCAGCATCAAGTCCATTGGTCTAGAAGCAATAGATACACGGAGAAATTTCTAATGTACGGCTAGGAACAGAAAGTGTTATAGTCTTCAAAGGAAAATAAGTACAGGAAATTCTGGCCCTCACCTCCCCCCAAATCTGTTTTTTTTTTTTTTTAAAGAAAAAACAACAACAACAAAGGATGAAGAAAGTTAGGGTTTCTTTGTCCTTTGGTTCCTCCAAAGTAGGCCAGGTCTGTGTATAATTATTGAGTTTCACATTTCTTCAGAAAGGGAAGAGATGTCAATGCATAAAGACTCGTAATAAATAACAGACTCAGGTTAGGGGTGGAGGTGGAGGCAAGAGAGTACCTCTGCTGCTAACCAAAAAAATAAACAAAGAAATAATCTTTTGCTTTTAACAACAGTAAGTCAATTTTAAGACAGAATAAGAGGCCTGATTTCTTATTCTAAGGCTACAACCACTAAACTGGAACTGTGGACAAATCCTCCAAGTTTTATCTTCTTCTTAGGCATGTTACCAACTTGGTAAGATTGACATAAAGAAACTGTGAAAATTAAATTCAAAATGTATCTACTGGAGGATTTTATTTGCAAGAACATGTCACGGATTCTTGGCCATGCGGAATCCGTGGTGACCGTGACTGAATGCGTGTAAATAAATCTCACACAGAAAAATACGCAGGAATCAAGAACCAGGAGCACGCAACTCCTCCCTCATCGTCTGGGAGAGAGTCCCGAGCCTTGGGTCCAGGGGTTTTTATTGAAGATTTTGGGCAAAGAGCATCAGATTGGTTTTCATTAACTTATGCATAGATTGTATATTCAGGTCTGGTAGTAGACAAGACCAGGAAGGTACACTAAAAGGTAGAGATATGCAAACAGACTTAGGTTGATCCATAAACATTTGGCCAGGAAGAGCCCGGACATGCATAAGTCCTTTGATACAGGGAGGGGGTAAGGATTCAGCAAGGCTGTAAATCTAATAGATATGTTAGTCAGATTCTCTTCAGGAAATTCTGCTTCCACAAACATGGGTCCACGCCTGCCAACTTGGGTTATTATACACGCAAGAGTCCTTGCTCGTGTACACGTGAATGCCCAGGGCTACACTTCTCCATTCGTGTAACAATGAATTCCCTTAAGAACACCTACCAAAAGGTTAGTTAAGAGCTAATATTTATATTACCAAAGCTCTTTCCTTAGATAAAGAGACACTGCATGGTTCCTTTAAAAAATATGCTAATCAAAATTTTTACTATGAAATAAACACGTCATACAAATCATAGTTCCTTATGTGTTTTTCCACTCCACCCCCCGCCTCAAGATATCCACTATCCTAAAATTTATGTTATCATTCCTTTGCTTTTCCATGTATTACCAGACAACATATTATCTAGATTTGCCTATTCTTAAACTTTATGAAAATAGGATAATTTTTATTTTTAGTTTTTTGATAATATTCCTCCATGAAGATGAATGTAGAGAAGCCTAATTTGCTTTATGCTAAATAGTAATCCTTTTATGAATACACCAAATGTATTTACTGCTTTACAGTTGCTAACCCATTTGAGTTGTTTATATCTTTAGCTATTAAGAACAGTACTTTAAGTATTCTTATATGTCTGCTGGGCCATGAGTTTCAAGAGCTTCACTAGGGTTACTTAGGAATCACTAAGTAAAGCCAAATTATTTTCCAAATGATTGTATCCAACTGTGGGACTGTTCCTACTGCTCTATATTATCTCTAGCAATTGTTATTTGGTTTTTTTCCTAGTCTAGTGGGTGGTGAAGGACAAATAATTCCTCACTGTTTTAATTTGCATTTCTTTGATTACTAAAAAGGATGAGAATCTTCTCATATGTTCACGGACCATTTGTTTCTGCTCCTATGAAATAAACTCATAAGTTTCCTATTTCTTTTTTTTATCTTTTAAAAAAATTTGAATAGTTCTGTTATATTCTGGGTAACAAACTTGGTCAGTACGTCATCTCATGTTTGACTTATCTTTTCACTATCTTTATGGAGTCGTCTATTTTTTTAGTAATTTTTTTATTGAACTATAACCTATATACAGAAATGTGAGCAAATTTTAAGTGTAACCCACATACACAAGAGCAATTTGGGGTTCCCAGCAATTTCAAAGAATGTAAGGGAAAGATCAAAAAGTCTGAGAACTGCTAAACCAGAATATGTGGTATCTTATTACTCTCTCTGTCACTAATGCCTCCTGTGTCCCATCTCTTCTTTCTCTGTACTAAATCCTGGAAAGTTTATTTACCTTCCAGTTCACTCTGCAACTCTACACAATCTGTATCACTTTTCCACTGTGTTTTTCATTTATAGTTTTTTTTTATTTCTAGAAGTTCTACTGAGACTGAGATCTTCTTTAACATATTCCTCAACAATTTTGAGGTTCTCTTCATAGTATATTTTAATCCCCCCTTTATTTCTTCAAACATCTATAGTCTTTACAGACTAATAGTTACTGCTGATAGTCTGAGTTGTCTATCACTGTGTACCAAACTACCCCAAAACTTTGTGGATTAAAACAACAATCACTTATTTTGCTCAAAAATTTGCAATTTGTCCAGGGCTCAGAAAGGACAGCTTGTCTTTCCTCCACAAGGCATCACCTAGGACAGCTTGACAGAAGGTTGGAGGATCCACTCTCAAGATGGTTTACTTACAAGGCTAGCAAGTTAGCACCGGTTGTCAGATGGGAGCTTAGTTGGTACTGTGGGCCTGAGGCCTCAGTTCCTTTCCATGTCGTTTCTCCATGAACTGTATGGGATTATTCACAACACGGTAATGGGTTCTAAGAACAAGCAGCCCAGGAAAATACAAAAGAAAAGTGTAGCATTTGTATGGCTTAGCCTCAGAAATCACATAATACCATTTGTGTCATATTCTTTTGGTCAAAGCAGTCATAAAGGCCTGCCTAGGTGTAATGGAACAGGACAGAGAAGCTATTTCTTGATGGTAGAAGAGCACAGTTCTAAAAGAGCATATGGGTTGGGAAATACGGTTGCAGCCATCTTTGGAAAACAATCTGCTACATCTATGAATCAGCTGCTTATTTTCTTGCGCAAATTCACATTTCTTGCAACTTATCTATAAAGACTCTGTTAGGCCTGTCTATAAAGTGTGTTTCAAATCAGAGATATGAATTTGATTCTCCGAGACACTGGGAATCACAACCAACTGGGAGTACTTTCAACTAAGTTATTAGCTTAGAGATTTTCAGACCTCACAGGTAAGATGAAATCTGGTTGCAAATCCATGTGAGTGCAGGCAGTTTCATGGGAGACTTTTCCCCCATCTCTTCATCAGATCCAAGACATTAACAAACAAGTGTCTGTATGAAGGGAATCTTTTATCCTACTTATCCACTGAGGAAGTCACCTTTCTGGCTGCAGTTCTATATGAGGCAGTCTCCAACATGACCTCCCACTCTGCTTAGACACTTCTTTTATTCTTGTCCCTCCCTTTTGTTGTAATTGGGTAAGAAACCCTCAACATAAATACCATCTTCACTGCTTACTCTACCTTATGAAATCAATTTCTAGTCCTTTCAAGGCCTTCAATTGTTTTTCTTACACGAGCTCCAGCATTTTACATATATTTTACATGTATTCACATATTTTCCCTTCGTTTAAAAATGTTCTGACAAGAAGAAGCTTCTCTGTACATCCAATCTACCATATTACTGAAAAAGAATTACTCAACATTCATTTTTAAGCCATTTCTCTTATATACAACTACAATTTCAGTATTATCTATATTTCAAAAGGCAGTTAAATAGCATGTATCACTTGGATGGAAATAATTTGGAAAATGTGTAATTAATACCACTTCCTATAAAGCAAATAATCTGTGGGGACATAAACTTATTAGACACACTAACTTTAGCCCTACACTCTTCATATCTTTTAAATCCTACTGAGGTTTAAACCCCTGTACATATTTTAAACATGGTTTAAAACTTTACCACAACCTAAGAAAAAAGAAGTTTTATTGATTTAAAGAAAAAACAAAGAGAAAAAAAACCTATTTCTAAGGCCAATGTCTTAAGGTTTAAAAAAAATGGGGGCCAATGTCTTGTAAGAAGACATCAGTTCATGTTCTTCAGCAAAATGAAAACGAATTAAGTGGATTTGATATTCACATGCATTTTTAAAACAGATATTCTTACTGTAAATTACAGTTGAGACTCAAAAGAAGCAGGAACAGTTCATGAAGAAAAGAAGGGCTATAAGCCATTCAGAGAAGAGCCTTTCAATGGTAGATCTCCCCACCATGCTGAGCTGTGGCTACAAATTACCATATTCTCAAAAAGATAACAGCCAAATTTATGTCCCAGGTGAAACGTTTATTACAACTATTAGCACAAGCAAGAGACATAACAGCATATCACTGAACAGACCATTTATTGTTCTTCATCTTATGCAATATTACTTTTCCAGATCAGCCTCCTAAACATCACAGTGGTCCATGAGGGCAAAATCCACATGGAAGCAAATTCCAAAAGGTAATTTACCCTATAAACAGCATGCATTTCCAGATTCCTCATCTTTGCTCTACTCCTCTCTGGGTCAGAACAGAACTTGACAGAGGTTGGAATTTACTATGCATAAACTCTGGAGACCGGATTAGAAAGCTCAGCAAATTATGCATTTGGCACTAGTAAAATGGTTGCTTTGTGCACTGATTTGAGTTTGCTAACTTAGGATATCTACAGTTTCAAAAATGTGTCTAAGACTGTTGAGATTAAAAAATCGGTAGAAGGCACACGTCACACACATCCCAAACACAGGCTTATGAGTCTTCTGAGATCATCTTCTTCATAGCAACTAAATACCAAGGCCATTATTCAATGTGTGATTTCTTTTCATAGTTAGAAAATTCAAAGAAATTAATAGCTTTGGATATAAAACTTAGATAGCTTTCCTCTAAGATATTGTCCTAGCTTGGATCTCTATGTATAGAATCCAAGAGTACGGGTTACAAATTGGGATCTACAAAAAGTTCTTTTCATTCACTAACAATCTTTTTTCATACCAGAACTTCAAAAATATCTTTTGTAAGCATTGCACTTATGGAAGAGGCTGCAACAAACTCGACCCCTATTGTATAGTACTTTGTATACACCATGTTGATAGAATTCATCTATACTGTATTTCATTTCATACCTTATTGATAGGTCCTCTCCTAAGATTAAAAGCAAAGAATTAGGCCCTGGCTGGTATAGCTCAGTGGATTGAGCACGGGCTGGGAACCAGAGGGTCCCGGTTCGATTCCCAGTCAGGGCACATGCCTGGGTTGCAGGCCAGGTCCCCAGTGAGGGCCATGTGAGAGGCAACCATACATTGCTGTTTCTCTCCCTCTCTTTCTCCCTCCCTTCCCCTCTCTCTAAAAATAAATAAATAAAATCTTAAAAAAAAAAAAGCAAAGAATTAGGCATCATAACAAGGTAGACAGTGAATACACAGGAACATTTACCGTATGAAATACTATGAAATTTAAAAAGGTTAAACCTGGAAAAGGAAAATGCTCAATATGAATTATAAGTAACCTAACATATGCAGATTTGGGGGCAAAGTTACATCCTACAGTTTTAGGCAATATCTAATTAATCCATAATATAGTAATGAATTCTCCCAACTGAATAATAAGGATATTGATATAAATTATAGCCTAGAAATTAAATACTGATCTTACTAGCTGTGTACCCTTATAAATTAATAAGGCTTTGTTTGTCCATCTGGACATTAAAATGCTAGTCAGTACAAAGGTTCAGTTATAACTTAGTCTGTTTTGATCTGCTTTACATCAGTCTTTTGGCCTCCCTCCATTTGCTCATCTATATCTTTGAAAATATCTTTATATATGCCAAACAGAAATAAACAAGAAACTTAAGCTTGCATTTATTATACTAAGAAAAATTATCATTTTATTATTTATAGCAATAATAAACATGCATACAGTGATGATGCTATTGCTAAAAATATAATTTTTATATTTTGTAACACAGCATCTTAATTAAAATATAGGAGTACAACTAATACCTATTCAATAAATAGAATAATTACCAAAAAAAAGGTACTTGCCCTGGACAGTGTGGTTCAGTTGGTTGGAGCATCATCCAACCAACCAGAAGGTTATGGGTTCAATTTCAGGTCAAGGAACCTGCCTGGGTTGTGCATTTAGTCCCAGTTGAGGCATGTATAAGAGGCAACAGATCAATGCTCTCCCTCTGTCTCTCCCTCCCCCTTTCTCTAAAATCAATAAGCATTTCTCAGGTGAGGATTTAAAAAAAAAAGTCCTCATTTCCCCCTGCATAGAAATCGAACTACTTACTAGCATAAACCTCAATCCAGTATTTCAGAAATATAGCCTTTGGGGAGAAAATACACTTGTCATTTCAGACACCTATAACTGTCAAATCACATGGTCAGGTCTGGGTTTCTACAGGCCTACAGTAGCTCACTTCAGTTAGGGAAGCAACCCCGCAAGGGCATCAACCATTCTGGTGAGGAAAAAAGCACCAACGTATTTGTTATATTTTGGATATATACCTTCTTTTTTTTCTGTCCATGCTTCCTCCTTTCTCTGATGAACAATTTTTAAGTTACAATCTAAATTTCTGGCTTCTGATATTGAGTAGATACTCCCAATGTTATTAATAGTGCAGAAAGAGAAAAGAGCCTACACTCGGGGCAAAAGAATGAAGCCGAATCCCGACTCTACCACTAGTTTCTTATCTGTAGAACAACTACTTTAAATAAAGTTGGTATAAAGGTTAAAACATGAATCAACTAGAATAGGAGCTGACGCAGAACAGGTAACTAATAGATACTAGCTGTTCTTATTGTTAGCATTATTATTATTATTCTATGTATTCTATGTATCCCTGATCACATTCCTACCCTGTTTTCTAGTAATTCCAAACTTCTGTCACTTTCTTCAATCTCTCTAACCAACCTCAGATCCCTAATTTTCAACAGATAACCTGGTCTTGTGTTTGATGGAGAAAACGAAGAATTCCTTCAATTTCCTTGACATTTCTATTCATCTTATGCACCCAAACTTGCCTATCTTTTTCATCCCAGAAAAAGCAGGGCTTTCCTCCAACCTCAGGCCAGTAATAAGTGCCCAATAAATGTTAGTCACTAGCTGTCCTCTTCCTCCCCCTTCTCCTCCTCTTCCTCAAATAAAAGGAATAGTAATTTCCAAATTCCACATTACAGAAGCTGACTGATGTGATTATGGAGAATAGCTGCTGGTTTTACTGAATTACTCTACTCTTCATCCTCAAAATCCATTTAGTTGGCATAAGGTCAAATTCTCAAAACGTAACTACCAGTTCAAACTCATAGAAACAGAAAGTAGAATGGTGTCTGCCAGGGGCTGGGGTTCGGGGGTGGAAACAGGGAGTTTTTAAAAGGGGTATAAAGTTTCAGTTTTGCAAGATGAAGAGTTCTAGAGATTGGTTACACAGCAGTGTGAATGTACTTAACACAACTGTACACTTACAAATGGTGAAGACAGTAAGTGTTATCTGCTATGCTACAGTAACTGCACCACAGTCTGAATACGTGCATGCATGCATGCATACGTGCATACATGCTGGTACTAGAGTGCCACCCCAGGATGACCCCCACCAGCCTTTGCCCTGAGTTCATTTTCTGGAACCCTATTTTAAATGAGGGTTAAAATCTCTTTGGTCATTTCAATTTGTTGAAACAAATTCCTGGTCAGCAATAGAAATTTATGTAACCTGTGGTTTTATAAAAGATGGCCTGTTATTCAGGTACATTTTGGAGTTAGGAATGAATATATTCTCAGAGATTACAAGTATATCTGCTTTCCTCCACTCAGCAGAAAAAAATGTTAAAATAATTCTTCAAGAATACTACTTACATTCCCAATGGAATTTTCTGACATCTGCACATAGAATCCTTAGGACAGAGGTAGGCAAGAGAACAAACATGTGGTGGAAAGCTCTCTTAGCATAACCTGCTCTAATGAAATCCATGTTATAAGAAAAATCTGACTTGAGATGTAAATATTTATAAAAATTATGGTTTAAAGGCCATTTATTTTTAGGAGGAAAAATATGCAGTAAAACTAACACAGTAACAAGCTAAAATTCAGGGTGAGAATAGTAAATAAACCATTTCAACCAGAATAAGAAACCATTTCAACCAGAATAAGAAACTGCTGTTTTGAGGGTTTTTTTTTTTCCAATGGTTAGTATTCACTCTTTACCTCAAGATGTTAAAGAATCATCACACAAAGGACAAAGAGTGTTAAACACACGCACACACACGTTACTAAAGCTACATTGGTTACACTCACCGAACTTGTCTGAAGTCTGGGTGGTACAACCCACTTGCCTCACAGTATAGGCACAGAACCACTAAATGTTAACACTGGAAAGATCTTTGTAAATATCTTATTCTAACTGAAGCATTGAGGGAATAAGTAAACACTATGTGCAGAACTTTCTAATATACCAACTTTAATATATAAGACATGATTATGATAATGATTTTTAAAAAAAACATGTTCACAATAGCCACAAACTATCAGAAGCTTTGGGGGGAAAATTAACAAAACTATGTGAAATTTTTATGGAAAAAACGACAAACATTAGTAAAAGAACAAAAAAGAAAGGGCATATGACTTGTCCATCGATAGAAATACCTAATATCAAAATGACCTTGCTTGCCCTGGCCAGGTAGCTCAGTTAAGTTAGAAATATGCCCAGATATGTCAAGGTAGTCGGTTCAATCCCTGGTCAGGACACATATAAGAATCAACCAATGAATGCATAAATAAGTGAAACAACAAATTTATGTTTCTTTCCCCACCCCCACCCTTCCTCTCTCTCTAAAGGTCAATAAAAATTTAAAAAGCTCTGGCTAGGTAGTTCAGTTGGTTATAACATCATCCCAATATGCCAAGGTTGTGGTTTTTGATCCCCAGTCAGGGTACAAACAAGTATCAACTAATGCATACATAAATAAGTGGAACAACAAACTGATGCATCTCTCTCAAATCAGTAAAAAAAGAATTTTAAATAGATTTTTAAAAAGACCTCAAGTCTTCCTCCTTGCCCCTAAATAATCTACACTCTAGTCTCTCTTTCAAATAAAATTAAAATTAAAAAAAAAAAAGAATATTCTATATTGTGGATAATAATGGCAAGGAGACACAATTGGGGTGGGGGTTGGGGAGGAGAGATGAGGATAAACCAGGAAAACATGTCATCTTACCCAAGCAATTTACCATTTAAATACAAATGTCTAGTCTATAATGACTGCCAGCAACACCTTTCCTTCATTATTTTTGCAAGTTCAAATGACCCTCAGAAGATCTGTGTTTCCATTCAATTCTCTATATTTACTTTTAAGAGCAGCAAGGGCTTTTAAAATGCAAAGCAAGCATTGGAAACAATGTAGATAGGCTAGATACTAATTTAACATTGTAAATTTATAGCTCACCATACAGTTATTTAAAAGCACAAATTTGCAACTTGGTATTCTGCCACAATGCTTCTTGAAAACAAGAAAAGTGTTGCTTATTCAATACCAATACAAACTATCCTTCTAAGTCCCTAAAGACCAAGAAGGACAACAGTCCCCTGAGACCTCCAAGACCAAAAAGACACAGTATCAGAGTCCTAATAAAAGTTATAAATTAAAAACTAAAGGCAACACAATTTTTTAATTAGTGTCCTGGGAAAGGGACTAAGAATATTAAAATTAAAAATCAGACTTGACCCTTTAGAATTGTTAAATTCCTACTCTATGGGCTTTCAAATTAAAATTCCATGTATTTTTGACACATGAAGTAGAACATGGCAGGACAATTAGCAACTGTATATCTTTAACCCAAGCAAGAGTTTCTTGACAATTTAACTCAAAAGTGTAACTAAAAATACACACAGCATTTAAGGTTTAAACCCTACTATAAAAACTGAGAAGCAATCAAAATTTCTAAGAGTAAATTCTGGATCTCCTAATATTTTATTACATCAGATCCAGAGCAGCTGAAATTTAAATTTCAGTTTTAGGAAAGTTGGCAAAAGACTTTTTTCCTTCTCTCTGAGAAGAAATGATTGGAAAAAGTCGACATTCGGTGAGAAGGTAGTAAGATAGTGCGTATTTTACTGGTGCAACAACGAAAAGAAAAGGCTCTGACTGAACACATGGACCACCCAAGTTTCCTGGCAGCAGTGCCACACGGCACTTACCAATACTAATTAGTACAGTGACCCTGACTAGCCAATTACCAGCAAATCCGCAAAAAGTCTACAGTTCAGAGGTAAGAACTCTCCTGAATAAAAAACCTACTACAGAGGCTAAGCATCTAGACACGAGAAGGAGGAAACCTACCAACATCAGAGAGCTTCCCTCCCAAGTTCAGAGAATGAACGCCACCCCACCCCACTCTCACCTGTCAGAGAGAACTGGAAAAAAATGCTATGAATGAGTCCCAAAAGTCAGAAGGCTAACCAAAATTAGATACATCCCATACACATTAGTGAGTAAAACAACAAATCTAAACTCACAGGCCTTCAGGATACATTATCTAGTATCTTAGTATAATAGTACAGACTATCTTATTGGCAGTACATGAAAAAGTAAATTTTTAAAAAAGAAAACATTAATTTCACTTAGTCACTAGTTTCTTTAAGAATACAGGAAAAAGACCAGTGAACTATATCCCTAGAATCAAATCAGGGACACTCTCTTTGACAGGGTCGCAATTCTTAAACATTAGTTTTCCTTTAAGGCTCTCTCCTCTTAGGTCACTACTCAGTCGCGCTTCCCAAACCTAGGTGTGTCCAATCAGACAGTCCGGTCACTTCTACAGCTGGGTCTCTAGGCTTTGTATTCCCAACCACCACCTCCTGAACACCACCCTTGTGTGCTCTCATACTTTAAAGTTGGCCCATCCATAATTAAACTGATGATACTTTCTCAGCCTCTGCCAAAACTTCTCCTCTACCCTGGATGCCCTTGCCACCTAAAGGCAATTTTTTGGATAAGGCATGAATTAAACTATTTCCTTCCTAATTAATCTACTTCCTTCCTAATTAATCTACTTTACCAAAGGTCACCCATTCCACCTCCCAAAACCATTAATCCCTCACATTCCAAATTTTTCTTCTATAATGAAAGCAGTATCAGCTTTTACTGTTTATTAGATAACTTTCTGTATGAGGTAGGCATTATTATGTCTGTTTCACAAATAAATTAAACCAAGCTAAGGCTTATCTGAAAGTCAGAGAAACAACTGGGAAGTGGGAGACTAGGAGTTCATTATCAGATACTAACTCTTAACCACTATATAAAATTGCCTCATTACAGAAGGTTTTAAAAATTGAGGGAAGAAGGAAACCAGGTATAATTTGATCACCCTAATAACTAAGTTATTAATTCATTATTTATCATATAGTGCCAGTCATGAAGTACAATAATTTTATGAGATACTCTCAAACACTAATAGAAGACCAAATCAAAAATATATGCTGGTGTTTGCCTATTGCTTAAATGATATAGTCAAATAGTATTTCACCATCTGCCTCCACCCTACCTTTCAACTAGATCTCACAACATTCCCCAACTTTTTAGTACTAAGCACTGTGCACAACGAGACGTTCTCATTCACTCTCCTAAGGCCATGTCTGTGTTCAATTTTTTTAACATAACTTTCCCTGACTTCTTCAGGCAAAATTAATTCCTCCATCTTCTTGCTTCTACATTATTTCATTCCTAGCTTATAGCATACTATCTATGTGCATATATACATATATGTTCATGCACATATATTATTGAATTTATCATAAAACCCAAAAAAGGAAGTCATCTTTTATTTTCATATACAGATGGCCCCCAGCTTACAATGGTTCAACTTATGATTTTTTGACTTTATGATAGAGTGAAAGCAATGCACATTCAGTAGAAACCATACTTCGAATATTGAATTTTGATCTTTCCCTGGGCTAGCGATATGTGGTACCGTGCTCTCTCATGACGCTGGGCAGAGGTAGTGAACTGCAGTTCCCAGTCAGCCATCAATCATGAGCGTAAACAGGAAACACTACACAGTGCACTGTGCTGCCAGTGTTTTGGGGGTACTGTGTTCTGAACATCTTCAAGGCAGGCTAGGCTACCTATGACGTTTGGCAGGCTAGGTGCATTGGATGCACTTTCACCTTTGGGTGTTTTCATCTTGTCATGGGTCTACTGGGTCTAACCCCATCACAAGTCAAGGAGTATCCATATTAAACACACACGGAAATCTCATATACTTGTGCACCTACAGGGAATGGCATTTGTGTAGCCATTCTCACTATTTCTACTCTTATCTCTTCCTTTCTTATCCCTTCCTTACCTACATTCCACACACTTCACAGCACTGAAGCCAAAGTAAAATATCTTCAAATGTAAAATGGCATGGCAACTACACTAAAGTTAGGATCATCCATGTAGTACCCAATTATACTAACTGTACAGATTGTTTCCTTTGTATTTAAAGAAGTAGGGCTTTTCACTGTGCTTTAGGTAGTAAAAATGGACACCTTTGCCCAAGACTGAAGTTAACAGGGTCAAGGAACTGGGATTCAAAAAGTATCACTAAGCGACCAAATGAAAAACAACAAATAAATTTTTAGATCTTTACTTCCTTTCCCCTCCCCATATAATAGAAATGTTTTTCATAGACACAACTGATTTTTTTAAAAGACAAATAACAACATAACCCAATAACAACCAAACTATGCATACCATTTTCAAATTGTCTTTCTGCAACACCACACATTCCTAAATATTTTAATTATAAAATGTCTGGTTTAACTGGAGAACATTTTTGTTATTGCTGTTTAACCAAAAAAAAAAAAAAAAAAAAAAAAAGGCACTGCAGACAGAATAAATTTAGCCTTTTATGCTGAAACCCTGAAACCCAAAAATACAGGTTACTTAGCTCCTAAAAGTAATTTCTTTTCTCCTTTTAATATATTCTGAGAAGTATACGGAAACAGAGATGTAAGAAAACATGATTATTCTTCTAGTGCAGTCCTAAAACCAGAAGGGAAAAAAACCTCAAGTATCAGGAGGGGCAACAGAGAAGAAGAGGGGCTATAAAGACGTCAGCAGGCTGCTAGGCAAAGCCAGGTGGCCAAAGAAACCGAACAGTAAAGAATAAGAGGAGAAATCATTAGTGGGAAAACCTCTGAAATGTCTTTATAGGAGCTCAATCCGTTGTCCCAAAAGACACACGGGGAAGAGACCACCAATTGTCGTGCATGACAAAGGGAACCTGGAGCACACCAACTGCCAAGCAACTAACTGCCTTTTTTAAATTATACAGTCAGTATACACATATCGATTAGAATAACTGCGAATGAATTAGAAATCAATTATGAATCTTTTGACTGATGAAACCCGAAATCTATGTGTGTGTATGTGTTATTTTAAAGAGCTTCTGTCAGCTTAGCATTTAAACAGATGTAAACGGTACAGTATATTTAACAGATATAAAATTTAAAAAAACCATTACTATTTATAATATGACTTAAGTAAAGAAATTCAGCAAACCAGAAACATTTATGAAATTAGCTAGCCTCCCTTCCTCCAGTCTAAAGTCATTTTGAATTGTCACAGTTTAGAGGGAAAAAATTAAAATTACAAAGTATTATTTATAAGTAATCAGTAGTCACTAGTTTTGAAGAATTTGAAATGAGCAAGCCTATTTGAAATCCCCAAGCCAAACCTTTGTTCTAAGGCCACTAAACCATGTTGTAGATAAGGAGACTGGGAATTAATAAGGAAAAAAATACAAAAATAAAAAGAATATTAATTTTATTTTCTCTGGAAAACAACATTTTAGACCAAAGTGCTTAAGACCCTGGTTTCTGAAGGCAGACTGACTGACTGCTCTATGCCTTATTGGCTTGTGACCTAGAGAAGTTGCTTGACCTTCCTGTGCTTCAGTTTCCTTACCTGATAAAGACAGTAATAACACCTGACTCAGAGATAGCTGTGAGGTTTAAATGAAATAATGACTAAAGAACTTAGAAGAAAAAGTGATTGGTAATCATTAAATAAATCATCACAAAATCCCCTGAGATTATCTATTTAACCTCTTCATCTTGACCACTGTGAACTATCCCCTATAATATCATTGTCAAACTCAACTTCCTAAAAAGACTCTTTACATTGTCTGTCTGGAACCTGTGTTCACTCACACCAAACACAAACTCACGGGTCTGGCTTTCAAGATCCTCTAAAAACTGCCCCCACACAGTCTCTCCAATTACTGCCCCCAAAGAGTCAGTGTTAATCATGCTACTGTTCACTCACCTTCACACAAAACACATTTTTGTTTCTGCCTCTACAGCAACTAGTCTTTTTAAAAGGCCCTCTTCACAGGCACTTCTTACCCCTACTTTCTACCTGTGTAAATATTACCTACCCTTCTGGAAAACAGCTCAGGTTCTTTTAAGACTCCAATATTTTGATCCATAGTGATCACTCCTAATCCTCTCAACAGCCTAGACGCTGAGGACAAACATACTGTTCTCTAACTGTGCTGGCTCTAACTAGACAAGGTGATCATCTCCTTCAGGGCAGAAGCCGTGTATTTCCTCACATCGTCCACAGTATCTAGTAAAACGCTGTGCACTTTGATAAAAAGCCTTCACAAACGCGTTTTCAAAGTTAAAAATAAGAAACAAAATTTTATACAATAAACACGGCAAATTATAAATGGTTTAATTCTGTATTATAACTTAACTAAGGAGGGTGGAAATCAGAAAATATTCTCTTAAATACTGCTGTAATTTTATGACCAGAAAAATATCATTAACATATAACCATGCCCAAATCCAGTGACATGAAACAGATCCAAAAGGATGAAAATATGGCATTTCTCTATCCTTGATATAAAAAGAATAAATAGGGAGCTATTTCACTATTTTTCACTAGGTTGTTAATGGAAGCATGCAGACTTCAAACCGCAGGTCTATGTTCTCTCACTAGTATTATATTCATCCACAACAATATCACAAAGGATCTTTTCACTTCATTCAATTATCAAAAAAGAATTCCCAAATCTACCTTCAATGTAAGCAATTTTACATCTCTCTGAAGTTAACAAGAGGAAACAAGATTCAGAGGAACTACTGGATATTATTATTAATTATATCTTTTCAGATCTCTTCACTGCCAGTCACTCTTCCTTCATTTTGCCATGCACTCGATTCCTTAGCAACGAGTCTGGCAGCAGGCATAAATTCGTGCACACAAGTAGAGGTGTGCCGGACAAAACACTGGTGTTATACTCTGCCAGTCTGCCAGCACCTGATGGGTCAGGCAGCCTACTAGACAGGTAAATCAGACACAGACAATATAAAATTCTAAACAGCAGACTATCTTGTATGTGCACCATCATTCACTCAACAAACATGCTGGGCACTAAATGCATACCTACATCAATGCACTACATATTGTATGTAAGGCACTTGCTTCAGTATTCTAGGATAAAAAGGCAAATATATCATTACTTAATTTATATTTTGCCTTGACTCAAAAAATGTTTACTGTAACCTACATAAATACACACTGTGATGAAATATAAAATAATGAAGAAAAAGAAAGATAAAAGATAAAAAGAAAATGAGAGTAGGAAGATTAGATAAAGGAGGTCAGTATACGAAAATAAGGACATTAAAATCTTTAACATTCTTTTTCCAGATATGAACAAATGTACAATGTAAAGAAAACAGACAAAATCCTATGAATTTGGAGGAGCAAGAGCTCTCCAACCAGGACAGTCAGGGAAGAGTGGGACCCAAAAGGGCACAACGGTGCCATTGCTGATAAAGAATGTTTATTCCATTTTTAAATAACAAAGCAAAGTTGAGCATGTGTGTGCAAGAGACTTTTCTAGACAACTCCCACACAATGGAACGTCTCATCTCTATCCTCTAGTGTTTATGTGTCTTTACTCCTCCCTGATCACTGTAACACCAAAGCCTAAAGCACTGTACCAAGCACACAGTAGATGTTTAATAAATGCCTCCTGAATCAATTTAACAACTCAATTATTTTCATGGCTCCTGTAACCTCTGGAGTCAATTAAAAGTTTCCCCCCTTCTACCATTTTTAGAAATGCCTAAGAGACATAGAATAAATGAAGACAGCAGCACTTCATTATGCACCAGAGTAATACCCATATGAGAATACTATACAATAATCCAAAAATTGAGCTCAAAAGGGGCTCAAGGGAAGTTAAGTAAAGACTAACAACTGCTGTTTCAAAAATATCTGAAATTCATCTTCCTCTTACTTAGGATGGATCTGTGGATGGAAATAAAAACAAATGTTTAAAATCTCAGTTTCACCATAAGGAGAGCCAGGGACTTTAAACATGATCTCACAGATACAAGAAACAAAAAGGGCAGGACAAAGGTATGGCTTTCATCATTTCCTCAAAAACTTTAGCACTATATACCCGACAAAGCACCAGCCTGGCACAGAGAGGTCGCATCTAATCTAGTGCTTTGCTTTCTCTATAGCCCCAAGATCACTGAAAATTTTCAGGAATAGCCACAGAAACATAAATCTCTATGTATGTAGTTACATTAACTTTTTGTGTGATAAATACAGTACAAGTATAAATTATCGCCAATACAGAAATAGAAATTTAGCCATAATCCCAAACTAATCCAAAAGCTTCTTTAAATCAGACTAAAAGTGTTCACTTAGAGAACTAATTTTACAAAATGATCCGTTCTGAACAAATCAAAGAGAGTGCTGCCAACTGTAGACACACTGCCTTCAAGAGCAAAGGTATATGAAATTGAGGTGCATTTCAAATCTGATTCCAGTCTCACATCACTAATGATGATTCTTGGCTTTTACTTTAAAAGATTTGTGAAAGAAAATATATTTTCACAAACACAGGGGAACCAAACTTGACTACAGTTTGACCATACAGTTAGAAATGTTAGAACAGTTCTGGAATCAGGTTCAAATCCAAAGTGTAAAGCATTCTTACATGTTTGGTTCTTTTTTTCAATAGGTAGATACATTTATTTACTTTGAGGTCCATCACCCCTTTACATCAAGTTGTAATAAAAGAGCAAGTATTGATTAAGCCACAGATAGATGTTTGCACTCAATTATAGTTCCAAAACTTAAATGTCTGTGACTTTGCTGAAATTACAACTTCAATTCCTCTAAAATTCTTTGAATCTGTGATTACTTTAAACTCAGGATAGACCAGAATTAGGAAATAAACTACAATCCTAACTGCTATCAATCCAGATGAACACTCATTTTATCAGTCTGAAGTCCAACTTATTTGTATGTCTTATCAGATCAGTAAGAGTATAATCTTGTGAGACACAAGAGGCAGTTAAATCTCTAAGGCCTTTAAACTGAAAAAATCCTTGATCTAAAAAAGCAATTCAGTAAAATGCCTCACTTTTCTATGATCTAGCCATCTAACTTTAAATACAAATAATCTTTCCATACTTCATTTTAATCTAATGTCTTCACAAAAGAACCCCATAAACTGGCCATATCTAAGGGTACAAAAATTGGGAATTAATAATCATTTTCATCATCACATCATATGCAATTAACTAACCTATTTTCTAATTAAGTTCACAACATAAACTCTTCTGACAATTTACTGAAAGCTGAGCACCCAATCACTTTTTTGTTCATTTTAAAAAATATTTTTAAATTACAAAGTGATAAATGTTTATTGTTAGAAAATACAAATCAAAAAAGAAAAAAAATCACTAACGTTACCCCTCAGGGAATGCAACCACCGACCTCTTAGTGAACAGCAGTGTCATCTTCGTCACCTGACCTAACGGTTCCCACCTCAACCTCAGCACCATCATCGTCCCGACCTCTCCAGGTGTGCCAACACTACCTACTCAGCGCTTCATCCTGAACTCCTTGGCTGTGTCTGTAGTTTTTCCTATTGTATATATCAACACAAAAACAATACTGCGCACACAAACCACAGGAAATGTTTTTTCTACTTAGGAACATACAGTGTTTATCTCTCAATCTTTTTAAATAGTTTTCTACAGCATCATGAGTGTGTCATAATTTAAAACTGACCTCCCAGTATTGTACTTTTAGGTGTCTTGGGGGTTTGTTTTTGTTTTGTTTTGGGAGGATTTTTGTTTCTATTCTAAACACTGCTACAGTGACTATTCTTATGAGTACATTCTTGTTTTGACCTATGATTATTTCTATAAGACAAACTCCTAAAACTGAAACTGCTAAGTCAAAGAGTATACACTTTAAAGCTCTTGACACATAACACTGAAGTTGTGCCTACCTAGTTCCCTGCCCCGACAGCCATACTAAGTACGGTCATTTTTAAAATAAAGCTTTATCATTTTAGCAAGTAAAAAAGAATGTCATTGTAACTGACATTTCTTTGACGGTGACATGTATAGATATATCTAATATTAAATATGTATATTAAATAATTGTGCATTTTTTCATTATTAGTAAAAATTTCTATGAGTTCACCTTTTAGCTCAAAAGCCTCTCTTGTTCAACCTCTGAATTTTAGCAGGCTTCTATATGGGGAAATAGCATAATATAACAGAATTAAAAAACACTATTCTGCTATCACTGTCTTGGAAACGACCTCCTCAAACTTAATGTTGGGCAAGATAACATCGCCTTTACTTATGCTCCAGTATAGAAATTATACACCTGGGAGTGCTGGCACAGTAACTTTAATAAAATCTACCTGCAATTAGCTACACATTGTTGGAGTTTATATGTCAGATCAACCCACTTGGATTTGTTTTTTAGCTACTTTCTTAGACATGCCTTTTAAAATCTTAAGTGCATTTTAATACATAGCTCTGTCATGAAGCCAAGAAACAATAAAACGGGGAATATCAGTTTTCTTTAATGCTGTCAGATTACTAAAACATTAATGACAAAGCATCATATTAAAATGATATATCTTATAAAAGTAATATCAGATCCCATTAAATTACAACTGATTCATCTCTTGTTACCTTGCCCAAACCAACCTGGAAGTCGAAGGAGCTTTCAGGCTCAAGATTTTCTCTAACTTGCCCAGCTCATTCAGTCATTGCCAAGGCCAGCGCCAAAGTGATTCCTAGTTTTTAATGAATGCATTTCCTAAGGACTCTTAATGTACTTATTGGTGCCAGCACAGCTGGAGGGGAGATAACTCGCCCAATGAGATCATTAGTCATGGACATGAGATTACAGAAACAATAGGAAATGACAACAGGTTGTTTAGCAGCAGTTTTCCAAGTGCATTCATATGAAAAAAACTGACAAGTAATCTCCACAGAGAATCACAGACAATGTATTCATAAAACAGTACTCTCATCAAATGAGTGTGACTAAAAAAGTCTACCTTCTTGGCAAATTTTTCTCATATATGTGAACTAGAATATGTGATCATTATTCCCTCTCCCCAAAGTTCTCCCACCTGACCGAGGGTTGAGGGCGGTTTAAACAACATTCAAACGTTCAAAACAGTGGCAGTCCCCCCGCAACTCACTGTCCCCTCGCAGCAATGCGTCAGCAGATAGCACTTCAGCCTCATCAGAACCTTGATTACCTGACCTCTCCCCTTACCTTTTCTCACAAATGCTCTTTCTCTCCTTATAGTCTTTAATCACAAAGGCTACCTCCTTACCTAACCAACATTCCTCAATTCTCTGATTCTGTGGAATTTGCCTTCCACCCCCATTACTCCACTTAGTGAAACTCTTCTCACTAAGATCACCAACTGACCCACTAATACCAAATTCAAAAGGTGGTTCTCAATCTATCTTAATAACTCTGCAGCACAGTATGACAGAACTGACCACTCCCTTCTTTAAACTTTCTCTTCTGCTGCCCAAAGGAAAAACCTCCCTAACCTCTCTGGCACCCCCTTCATCACCTGCTGTATTCCTCCTCCTTTCCCAGTCCTCCACACAGCAGCCAGAGGGATTTTTCCAAAGGTCTAATTTGATCATGACACTCTTCAACTTAAAACTGTTCACTTGCTCTTAGGCAAACTCCTTCACATGGTTTATGAGATAACTGTTTAACACCCCTGGCCTCGTTTCTCTCATCCCACTTTCTAGTTCTCCACAATCAGCCACACTAAATGATCTGTAGTTCCTATGGACAACAACCTCTTCTTCACAATACATTCACATCTTAGTCCATTATTGAGGGAAAAAATACCACATTCCAGGAGAAGGGGGGAAAAATAATATTTCATAATAAATACACTTTAATCTAAAACAGTCTCAAGCAGAATTCTCAATATAATAAAATGCTTGTCACTAGCAATTCTTTTATGGAGAACATGTAGGAGGAAGGCTTGTCGTCTGACAACATCTACCAGGTTAGTGTTATGCAAGTATCAAAAACCACAAGCAGAAACAGTTACTGTCACCAAAAAGTCTGTATCCCTATGTGACCTCTACTGTGAAATGAGGTGGGAGGTGTGTGTTTCCTGCTCTAAAATCTAACATGCTCACATTCCTTGCAGGGACCAGTGCTGGGAAAGCACAGGCCTGCCAGCGTGAAAAGCAGCCAGTGTTCTGCAGTAAGGATACATGACTCGCTGAGTAAATGCAGCCTTTGTAGTCGTTTCTAGCGCAATAATCAACCACCACCACCAAAAGGGGAAAAATAGTCTGCTTGCCACATTAACATCGCCTTTCCTATGATACTGATTTTTTACTATGTTGAGCGTCCTGTAATGATGAGAAATTCGCATTGTTTTTATCAGGTCTACACTATTCAGAATCTGACAGGATTAATGCAGAATTAATCAAGCTACACATGCCAACACTCACTCATTTCTGCTCAGTGAATCTTCAGTGAGTAAGAACATAAAAGAAAGGCTTTGATGCGGGCAGATCTGTTTTGGAATTCAAGATCCATGACCTACTAGTTTTGCATTTTGTAAAATTTGCTTAATTTCTAAGAACATCTTCTAATGTAAAATGGGAATAACAAAAGTACCTAGCTCATATGGTTGTTCTCGGGATTAAATGAAATATTATATTCAACCTAATGCCAGGTACACAGCAAAATACTCTGTAAACCAAAGGTTGTCCTTACCTTTATTTTGATTTTGCTGCTATAGCTAGTCTATTTGCTTTAAGTAGGATCAACACCATAGAGGGTTATAAATTCCACATACAAAAAACAAACAATTCAAAATGGGAATTTAAAGGCAAGGCAGCCTACTTATTGATAAACTAGTACATTAATGAGGGATATAAATTGGTTCTCTTTTCAGATGCAAGGCATTGCTGAAAACTACTTTTAGCAAGAAATGCTCAAAATGATAAATCCTGGTTATTTGTGGGCTATTACCTTTATCTGGGCATCTACAGAAATTATAGAGAAGGAAAGCAAAAGAAGAAATTAGACTAAATTGTTTATTAAATAGCAGAATGCCACCATAGAAATTGTACTCATACATAAAGTGTGAACAAAGGATGAAGTACTGGAGACAAATAAAAAATACTAACAGGTAACATTTATTGAGAGCTTATTATGTGCCAAGCACTCTGTTAAGCACATAAGTGCATTATCTCTTTTAATTCTTGTAATAACCCTACCGGTAGGTGCAATTATTAACATTCTTTAACAGATAAGGTAATTGATGCACAAAGGTTAAATGACTTGCCCAAGGTCACACAGCTAGTAAATGGTGGATGTAGAAACTGAGCTTAGTCTGACCACAAAGACTATGCTTCAGTACCAAAGAAAAAACAAAAAGACATCAACAGAAAGCAATTCATCTAGCTATGTCCACAAAATTTCCTTCTTCCAAAGACACTATCCTCTATCGGGGCCTCTGTTTTGACCTTAGAGGGTTTCTGGACAGGATTCAGTGCTTCCTATAATCCTACAAAATCTAGTGAAACCTAGACCTGGTCTATATCTGGCTTTGACAGAGCTACAATGATCAAAAACTCAGCCAGAGCACAGTGCTGTTCTGCTATCAGGCTACTGGCCAATTTTAATTTCAAGAATGAAGCCAAAAGGAGGATCTTCCTTATTAAACAAAAACAAACAAACAAACAAACAATACCACAAACTGTTCTATACATCCACATTTTCTTTTTCTTACTTTCCTCTGTTCTATTTGTCTTTCTTTCACTGGTGTGTTTCCTGGGCAACAAATACAATGGCTGGTAGAAAACTGCAATAAACTCTGTCCAGTTCTTGGGTCCTCATCAACTCGAGAGGAGATGCTAGCTCCACTCAGCAAAATCTCCTTTTAAAGTGAAAATTTTCAGAATGACAGCCATGGCCACAGCCCAACTACAAGGAATACAGCCCAACACACAGTAACCTTCATGAGCCGATAGTGGAGTCCCAGAGAACCGCAACTCTGGCCAAGCTACATAATAAAGTGGGATTCAACTTTAAAATGCCTTTTAAAATAAGATGCTAGTATCCATTGAAAAGTTCAAGCTTGCAAGTAAAAGATATGATGAAAGTGACT
The DNA here is from genome assembly GCA_004026765.1 of Micronycteris hirsuta. NCBI lineage: Eukaryota > Metazoa > Chordata > Mammalia > Chiroptera > Phyllostomidae > Micronycteris > Micronycteris hirsuta. Next base: position 23,064 of record PVJI01016884.1, read on the forward strand.
ACCATCCTTGCCATTATGAAAATATATTGTTCCTTGACTTAAAGATTCTATTTTCCAGTCCCATTAAATCAGTGACCTTGAAACCTCATGAGGATACCACTCCCTCAAGAAAATTCAGTGCATACAAGGTGGAATATATATTTCACAGAAGCATAAGAACTATGCTCAATAAAAACGAGGTGACATCTTCTCAGGACAACAGGAAGAATGAGAAATATTTAAAAGAAGTTAGGGAAACCTTCATTCAGAAAGAATAAGCTTAAAATTAATGAGATAAAATTGAGTTTTAAAATTTTACCACTTTCCTATCTATACAACCTTTCTATGTAGAGGCTATCACTTAAGGTTATAAATAAACTGAACAAGCTATGCTTTCTTTCACTACTATTTTTATAGGATCTCTTAGATATTTGCATCTATAGGGAATTAGTGTTTCTAAAATAACCTTATCTGTGGAGTGCATTTTCGAGTTTTCAATTTTCTTACCACTTCTCTAACACAGTGAACCTCAATAATGAGACTCTTTTTCAAACTATGCATGTCTACCACACCACCGACCTCAGATGTATTACATTAATATTAAAAACTATTGCCAATACTATAACTTGTAAATGGGAAAATCAGGCACCAAATGGTTCAGAAATGAATCCTAAATTACACAGCACAATGAGGAACCCTGTGTGGGCCAGAAACTGAACATTTCTTAGAAACAGATAGTGGCTGTTTCATTGGGTCGGAATCTTAAAGACTGGATAGAGGTCAGTGTATTGCTTTTGAAATCTGGTCCACCTGAGTCCGAATCCAGCAATATTCCATACAAACCTTAGGACTTCAGATATAACCATGCTCTTAAATCTCCACACTCCTCCCCTCTTTTTCAATTTATCTCTAAAATGGGAACAATAACATCTACTTCACAAACTGAGAGAGTCATAAGCAAGAAAGTATAATTTATATGGCACATACCAAAAATCTTATTTTTACCACTGTATTTTGCTGCTTTTGATAATATAAAGTATCATAACCCCAAGAACAACTTATATAAGTAGCAAGGCAAAATGACCCAAGAAAGATGCTCAGTCAGAAAGAGGCAGGTTATCTGGCATGTTACACACTCCATTTAGCAAAGGTAAATGCACCTCCTGACAATGACGCCACTGCTGTCCCTGGTGAAGAAATGAACCTTCATTGTGGGGCTAACGTGCAGCACTGGGGAAATGAAAATAAATCAAAAAAGGAAGAATCATGATGGCATATTACAGTTGGCACAGAAGAAGACAGGAAGAGCAGGAAGCAGGGGCTGACTAATGAATGCAGTGTTCCTTGAACCATGGTCAAGCTAAAGTAATTAGAGTTAACTGCTAACAACAACAAAAAAGCAGAGGACAAATGAGTTAGAATACAGAGCCCTCTCCCGGTCTTTGGCACAACCGTGTCAGCACCTGTAAAAATACAATCTGAAGAGTACAATCACCAAAACAAGAAACTAACTAAACTTTATTAAATGAAAGTAAAGAAGGTTCAGTGAACGTTTCCATATAGACTATAGCTTTGCTCTTAGATAGGCAGAGATTCCACATCTGGGTGAAAGCAGAATCCACCAGGGAAACTCAATGACCAACTGTTGTAGTCAACCTTGGGGCAAGGATTTATTCGAAATCTCTCTTAAGTACTCTCAACTCAAAGTATACCCAAGACAAAAGCACTTTATACTAAACAATGAAAGGAGAACCAAAGTGAAATGGAAAGCAGTAAGGGAAAGTAGATTTAAAAGAAAAGAACTTAGGATCTCCACAATGTGAAATGGTTAAATATATAAAGCAACGGGCAGGGGTCCTGTTGTTTTTGCAAATACAGATATTTCTGTGCAGGCTATCTTAACCCTTCACTTTACCTACAGACTAAATAAAAGAAATGCATAGTTGGCATTCCATTCTATTTTTCACAAACAACAAAATATGACTTTTTCTCCACCTAAACCACCCTCTTCCCAGTCCCCAAGGACTGTGCCTATTACCGCACCAGAGTTGTCTCAGCTTAGTGTGGGATTCTTCTCCCTTCTCTGTTGGCTTATTAAGTCATATGCTCACCAAGCTCCTACTCCCTGTCTCCAAGTCCACTGTCCTTCAAGTGTTTAAATGCTATTCTTATGGAGGAAGCCTAAGGTAGATAACCTCCCTTAATTAAATTACAAGTCAATCAAAAGTGGTTACTATGCTTTCTTACAAACATATCTATATAGTTTAGATTAAGAAACACTGTCAGAGATGAAATCTGAAATCTACACACACACACACACACACACACACACACACACACACACACACGTTTTCTTTTCCCCAAATCAAAGCTGCAAAAGTTTTGTACTAAAAATGCTGATGTGTTGCAAATAGATTAGTCAGGCTAAACCACAATGGTGTGAGGAATAATAAAAAGGCAGGCAGAAGAGGGCTGTCTAAGCACGTATATGAGTACTTATGGGTATATTATAATTATTCTTAATTTCAAGACATAGTTTCGGATGAGTCATTGTTTTGTACCATCCAGAGAAAAATTTCTCTCCACTGTTACACATAAAAGAGGAGACTATTCCTAAGTGGTTATTTTCTACAGAAATTAAACAGAGAAACTTCTTACTTCCCCGAACCAAAAATTGTTAAGATTAGTGAGTCACAAAGATTTCAACACCACTTATCACCCATTTTTTAGCACTGAGAGAAGCTTCTTGGGATTTACTGTGAGATTCATTCATACATAAAATTTGGAAAGGTATCACTGGAAAAACTACCATAAGACAAAGTTTCCTGCTTCATAGTTTGAATGTCAATAGGACCCTAATCTGGTTATCTCTCAAATACTTCCTAAAATTTTTTTGAAGATTTTATTTATTTTCAGAGAGAGAGGAAGAGAGAGAGAAAGGGAGGGAGAAAAACATCAATCTGTGGTTGCCTCTCAAGCACCCACTACTGGGGACCTGGCCTGCAATCCATGTATATGCCCTGACTGGGAATCAAATCAGCAGCACTTTGCTTCACAGTCCAGTGCTCAATCCACTGAGCCGCACCAGCCAGGGCACTTAAAACATTTTTTGAATGTTGTCAGCTGCCAGGCAGCACCATTATATTAAAGCACAGAGGACATCCTAAATCAATGGTCTCTGTTAGAAATGTGCGAGAAATAGGGAGGACGGAACAGGATGATCTGATCCAAGTGCCTTTATTTGATGCTGTGCTTACAGGTGGGCTGAGTCGGAACGCCTGCAGCCCCTGGGGGAGGCAGGAATGGGATTTTTATAAGAAAAATCATAGGAGTTTCTGAGGGAATAGGAGAGGAGTTAAGTCTCTTGTTCTTCTGGGTGGGTGTCTCAGGGTTTCAGGAAGTGACCCAAGACAATGGGTTAGGGAAAGGGCTGGGCTGTTCCCAGGTACAGGAAGGTCATCAGTCCAATCCTCTTATTTTACAGGTAACTTAAGACTTACTTAGCCGCTGAAATGTGTTTGCCTAAAGTCACAAAGGTAATGTCACTGCCAGGCCTGCAGAATGGAATGTAAGTCTCTAAATTCTCAGTCCAATGTTCTGTTTGTTACATGATGACGACTAATAAGGGCCAAATATAATGCAGATTATTCTTGGGCACGGACCATATCTTACATTTCTTTAGATCTTACATTGACTCTTCTACATAGCTGCAGTGACAATAAGAACTTATTCACTAATTATATTTAATCAACTCATACCTAGTGATCTAATAATTTCAGCTCTTAAGATATCTAAATGTTAAAGATAATGCAATAAAACTTTTAGAAGATAACATTAGAGCTTATTTTCATGACTTCATGTTATAAACAATGTACAGAAAGCACTACTCATACAGGAAAATGCTATTAAATTTCATTAAATTAAAATTTTCAAATGTTTATCAAAAACACCATTAAGAGTGAAAAAGCAACCCACAAAAAGGAACAAAGATATCTGTACCAAGTACAAACAAAAAAGGGATTCATATCCAAAATATAAAGAACCAGTACAAGTCAGTAAGAAAAAAGAAAATAACCAATAGAAAAATCTGCAAGACTCAGACATCACAAATGACCAAAATTTGAAAAGACTGACAGTAACAAGTGATGGAGAAAATGAGGAGCAATAGGAACTCTCCTATACCATTGGTAAGAATATAAGCTGCTATAATTACCTTAGAAAAAAACTGGGCAGTATCTCGTAAAATTAAAAATAAAGAAATCCCACAAGCCAGTAATAATTCCACCTCTGGATATATCCCCAAAAGACTCAAGTGCTGATATGTACCATTACATAAATAAATATAGATAGATACAGATATCCGGGAAAAGTCTACCCATTGTTAATATAACGAGAACAATTTGAGCAACATCAACGTAACCTGGTAACCAAGGACAGCGGACTGGAATGCACATTCATGAACAATGACGACTTCACTATACTAGTGAGTGTGGGCCAGTAGATGTCATTGAGTGAGCATGTGTACTGGGTGGCCTCTGCATTCAAAGTGACTGAATGAGTAGAGCAACGATTCTGCATCAAATTTTGCATTAGGCTTGAACATCTCTCTGCAAAAACTATTTGGATGATTAAGAAGGCTTTCAGGGACAATGCAATGAGTGCAGTGCAAATGAAAGTGTGGCACAAATGCTTCAAAGATAGTCGAGAATCTGTTGGAAGTGATCCACATTCTGGAAAGCCTGCAACAAGCAGAACAGCTGAGAATGTTGGACATGTATCGGCTGCAATCAACAAAGATTGGCAACTGACAGGATGAGAATTAGAAGCTGATCTGGGGATTCCAAAAACTACTGTGTCGAGATTTTCATGCAAGATCTTGGCATGAAACGTGTCGTGGCAAAATTCATTCTGCAGCTTCTGCTACCAGAGCAAATGGAACATCATGCTGCAGTTGCTAATATCTTGATTCAAACTGCTACCAATGAACCAAATTTGGCACCCTACGACTTCTGGCTTTTCTCAAAAGTAAAATCACCTTAGAAAGCAAGAGATTTCAGACCTACAATGAGATTCAGGAAAATACTATGGAGCAGCTGACGGCGATTCCAAAAAAGGATTTTGCAGTGTTTTGAACAGTGGAACAGACACTGGGAGAACTGTGTGAGGTCCCAAGGTGCCTACTTTGAAGGGGACTGAGGTGTTATTTTCCTCTGTACAATGTTTCTTGTATGTTGTAGTTTCTTCAATAAATGTCTCTACTTTACATAGTACATGGCTGGATACTTTCTGGACAGACCATCCTGTATATTAATGTTCCTACCAGTAAATTCATAATAACTACAAACTGGAAACAACCTCAAATTTCCCCTATCAAGAACAGAAATTGTTCCATGCAATGGAATACTATGCAGCAATGAAAAACAACAAACTGCCCTAGTGGACTGAGCACGGGCCTATGAACCAAAGGGCTGCTGGTTTAATTCCCAGTCAGGGCACATGCCTGGGTTGCTACCCAGGTCCCCAGTAGGGGACATGTGAAAGGCAACCACACATTAATGTTTCTCTTCCTCTCTCCTTCCCTTCCCCTCTCTCTAAAAATAAATACATAGCCGTGGCTGGTGTAGCTCAGTGGATTGGGCGCGGGCTGGGAACCAAAGGGTCCCAGTTCAATTCCCAGTCAGGGCACATGCCTGGGTTGCGGGCCAGGCCCCCGTGAGGGCCATGTGAGAGGCAACCATACACTGCTATTTCTCTCCCTCTTTCTCCCTCCCTTCCCCTCTCTCTAAAAATAAATAAATAAATAAAAATAAAAATAAATACATAAAAACTTTTTTTTAAAAGGGGAAAAAAACAACACTATTGATATACCTAACAAGATAGACAAAACCTAATGCTGGGTGGAAAAAAGTACACATTGTGTAATTCCAATTATATAAACCCCAAAACTAGGCAAATTATACTGTTCAAAGATGTATATTTAGGAAGCAAAACCATGAAGAAAAACAAAGAACTGAATATCAAAATTATTGTTTACTGGAGGCAGTACACAAGAAGCTGGCTTCCAAGCATGCTAGAAACCTTCTATTTCTTGATCTGTGTGTTGTATAAATGAGTATTTCTATTTTAACAATTAAGTTATACATTAATTTATTACGCATTTTTCAGCATGTCTACTTTTTTCCTCTCAAAATAGGCTTTTAAAAGTGCTAAGCACAGACCTGGTACATAGTAAGCACTCAATAAAACCTATTATAAGGTTTTAAAAACTTTAATGTTTATTGATTTTAGAGAGAGAGAGAAGGGAGGAGACAGACAGACAGACAGATGGACATCAATGTGAGAGAGAAACATTGACTGGTTGCCTCCCAAATGTGCCCTGACCAGGAATCAAACCCACAATCTAGGTATGTGCCCTAACCAGGAATTTACCCCCAACTTTTCAGTGCATGGGATGACACTCAAACCAAGTGAGCCATACCACCTAGGGCTGTGAGCATTTTTTTTTTAAGACTTTATTTATTTATTTTTAGACAGAGGGGAAGGGAGGGAGAGAGAGAGGGAGAGAAACAGCAATGTGTGGTTGCCTCTCACATGGCCCTCACTGGGGACCCAGCCAGCAACCCAGGCATGTGCCCCAACTGGGAATCGAACTGGGACCGCTTGGTTCCCAGCCCGCGCTCAATCCACCGAGCTACACCAGCCAGGCAGCACTTGTTTTTTTAAAGGCAAGATACTATTGAATTGGTGTGACATATCTTGGGAGAATAAAGTATCTGTGAGTATGAAGAGTCACATTATGAAGCAAAAGTTGTTTGACTTATGACTGAACATGTCATAATCCTGAGAGGAAAAAAATAACTCATTTAAAGCTAAAGGAGGTAACATCTATTAAATACTATTTATGAGAAAGCAACTTGTTCCTAGAAGCAGACCATGTGGATTTCAATGTTAACTACTCAGCCTTGAGCAAATTACTTATTGTCTCTAAATCTGTTTCCTCATCTGTCAAACTAAGAAGACCTACCTATCTAGATGGTTTACCATGAGGTTAAAATAAGGTTTGTAAAAGCATTCCACAGGTGGTAAAGCGCCAAATGAATGGGTTTATTAAATTATTGCACAATATTATTTTAGGTATGGGTAAATCAAGTATAAATAAAAAATACCATGGAACATGAAAATATGAATACTTCACATCCTGACTGTCATTTAGGATGTAGGAAGACATGATGCCCCTAAGTTGGCATAAAATCTGAGAGGAAGAGTAGAAAGGGTGAAATCACAGATAATGTAAAATGGAATAACACCTTAGGAGAAAACCTGCAACAAAAATCAAAAGACAAGAATATTTGCTAATTCTGACCAAATGATGGTTTCAAGAGAATGCGACTCATCAAATACCATTGACCTACTCCTAAATTTTAGTATCTTTAATGGCTGGAATGGATCTTAATCATCCTTATAAGAAGTTTTCCAATGGAACAACAGAAAAAAAAAGAGCCCCATGACAGTCCAATCAACTCCAATGCTCTTCGAGTGGGCAATGTTGCTGAGAAGGATGCAAGAACAAGAAAAACTGCTATGGTCATATAACTCAAAGAACAGCAATTCTGAATATGTAAAAGACTAAAATACTCTAACATTATAAAAGAAACAGACAGGCCACAGAATTTCAGAAGTGGAATGTACACCAGACATCATCAGTCCTGATTTTACAAATGAAAAAATATGAAGCCTCAAGATAGTAAGACAAGCCACAGACTGGAAGAAAATATTTGCAAAGACATCTAATAAAGCACTTACAGAAAAACTCTTAAAGCTCAACTATAAGAACATAAACAATCTATTAAAATACAGCAGGAAAATTTAAATTAAAACAACAAGCCCTGGCTGGTTGCTCGGTTGGTAAGAGCATCATCCAGATATGCCAAGGTTTGGAGTTCAATCCCCAGTCAGGATACATACAAGAATCAACCAATGAAAGCATAAATAAGTGGAACGACAAATCGATGTTTCTCACTTTCTCTCCCTTACCTCCTCCCTCCCTCCCTTCCTTCGTTCCTCTCTCTCTCTCTCAAATCAATCAATCAATCCATAAAAACAAAATAAAAATGAGAAACCACTACACACCTATTAGGATGACAAAAAATCCAGAATACAAATAACACCAAATGCTGGCCAAAATGTGGAATAACAGGAACTCTCTCTCATTGCTGGTGCCAAGGCAAAATAATACAGCTACCTTGGAAGACAGCTTAGTAGTTTCTTACAAAACTAAACATACTCTTAGCATATGATCTAGCAATCATGCTCCTTGGTATTTACCCAAATGAGCTGAAAACTTAGGTCCACACAAAACCTACATGTGGATGTTTATATAAGCATTAGTCATAATTGCCAAAATATGGAAGCAAGCATGTCTGTCATTGGGTGAATGACTAAATAAGCTGTAGTATATCCAGGCAATAGAGCATTATTCAGTGATAAAAAGAAATGAGCTATCAAGCTATGAAGAGACATGGCGGAAACTTACATGCACACTGCTAAGTGAAAGAAGCCAATCTGAATTGCCTATGAGTCCAACTATGGCATTCTGGAAAAGACGAAGCTATCAAAACAGTAAAATAATCAGTGGTTGCTAGAGGTTGGGGGTGGTGGTGAGAGCAATGAATAGGCAGATCCTTATTAACCTGAAACTATACTACTAATAGAACTTTAGGCTCAGCGGAATGGAGGGCTGCTACTATTTCTTTCTCCCTTAATATGAAATAAAAATAATTTTTCCAAAATGTACATGGATTATACTGAGAATAAAAACTATGTTCAATATTAGGAAAAAAGATATCTCAAAAAAACCATTGTTAATGTAACATCAGTCAGGGCCACAAAACAAAATCATTTTCTGTCCCTGTATTTTCCTTAATGAAAGAAGAAGAAATAAAATAAGTATTTACAGATACTACTGAGCCATAAAGGGCTACACTATTGCTACTTGAAAGGGAAGGGAAGTTCAAAGTGGTACCCTACTCAAAGAAAAGCCCCACCTCAACCTCACCAATTACCACTAGCTAAAACAAAAACAAATACACAAAAAGAAACATGTGCCAAAAGAAACTATATATTAGTTTGCTCAGAAAAATTAAGTGTAACAGTCAACTTGATCAGTTCCCACAAATCACACACCCTTGAGAAGAGCCTGAGTCATCCATAATCATTTGGGAAGTTTCTAAACAAGAAGAGCAAACACACTGCATGTGTAGTGAAAAATATAAACTTAAACCTTCAGAACTATTTGCATACACACAAACAAAAATGGGGTGAGAAGCTGGGTTAGGAAGGAATGGTGCTTATCAAAGGTTGACCTCTTAGTACAAATTTGTTCAATCCCCTTAGTAAGAGCACATGGACAGAACCCCACTCGACACAGAATTTACCAAATATTAACCAATGCCCATAGCAGCCTAGTGAGGTTAATGATGTTTCACAAAGAGGGAAACATATCCTGGTGATACGGAAATTGAAGATCTGGCCCTGGACAACCCATGTTCTCACTGCCTTTTACTTGGTGTAGAGACCACTCACAGAGACTGCTTGATACATGTCTACCACTTTATTAGAGAAACCAGCTCTCTACTCCACACACAAGAGACTATGTTTTCAGATGCAAAGACTATACCAAAAGTAGCAGGGCTGCTTTGCTTACCACTATCTTTGTCAATTACAATCAAGAATTCCAGTAATTCGTTAAGGAAGCAGCTTTTGAGCACTTTTTTGCATATATATTCAGGCCTATCTATAAAAAAAATTATTAGTTTTGTTTTACTTTGCATTATTCATACAATCAGTTGCTACAGAAATCAAAGTCCACATCTTACCACAATAAGACAAAAAACCCAGCTGAAAAACCTTGGTCTTTTCTCATTCAGCCTGTATTTCCAACTTTCATGCACTAATTAATTCTTCAAATAGCCATGGGGCTTTCACAATCCCACCAAGTAGAAAGGAGGTCTCAGAACAGAGTGTACATTTTGCATCTGCCTATGAGCATGTAATAAACCACATGTGTCAACTACAGAGTTGTCTCAATTGATGTGTTACAGGTGACATAACACAAAACACCTCTGGTGTCAAAGGCATCATCAAAAATGTCATAGACGAGCTGACTTCTGGGGCAGACGGTTGGAGACAGGCTAGCTGGGGCCAGGAAGAGTAAAGGACTCGAGGATATTGGGACTTCCAGTCAAGATGGAGGCATAGGTAAACACACATCACCTCTGAACAACTATAGCAAAAATACAACTAGACTACAAAACAAATATCACCCACAATTGTCAGAAAATCGAGCTGTGTGGAAGTCTGACAAGCAAAGATTTAAAGAAACCACATTCATCCAGACAGAGCGGCAGAAGATGGGAACAGGCAGTCCCACACCCAAATGTGGTAGATAAAAAACGAGAGGGATACCTTGGGAGCAAAGGATCCTAGCTCCAGTCCAAACCACCCAGTCCAGGGTTCCAGTGCCAGGAAGGTAAGTCCCCATAACTTCTGGCTGTAAAAACCAGTGGGGGTTGAGGTGGTGGAAGAAACAGCAGCATTCTCAAGACTCTTCTAAAAAGGCCCACAACAGACTTCCGACTCACACAGACCTACCCACTCTGGGATTCAGCACCAGGGCAACAGCTGGAAGGGCACCAGTGGCATATGGGGAGAAAGTGATGTGTGAGTGCCAGAAAATGATGAAAAGCAAGGACCTACAACCTACATTACTCTACCCAGAAAAGCTATTATTTAGAGTGGAAGGGCAGACAAAGTGCTTCCCAGACAAGGTAAAACTAAAGGAGCTCATCATCACCAAGCCATTATTATATGAAATGCTAAAGGGAATTATATAAAAAAAAGAAGATGATCAAAATGATGAGTATTAAAATGGCAACAAATTCACCACTATCAATAAATGAATCTAAAAAAAAAATAAGCAAACCGCCAGAACAGGAACAGAAATATAGATACAGAGATCCTTTGGAGGGTTATCAGTTGGGAGGGGGAAGGGGGGAAAATGGGAGGAAAGGTGCAGGGATTAAGAAGCACAAACTGATGGGTACAAAATAGACGGGGCTGTGAAGAACAGTATAGGAAATGGAGTAGCCAAATAACTTATATGCATGAACCATGGACACGAACTAAGGGGGGCAAGAATTGCTAGAGGTAATGGGGTACTGGGTAGAGGGGCAAAGGGGAAAAATTTGTGACAACTATAACGGCACAACCGATAAAACTCTTAAAATAATTAAAATCTTAAAGTTATAGATATCACATAAACACCTCCTCTGAGGCAGATTAAGAGAATAAATTAAAATTTTTATTGATAACCACAGGGTCCTAATTAGTCTCATAATTGTTGAGATGCTTATCAGATTATGGAAGGCAAGTGAGAAATGCAAAGTAGTATAAAAGTAAATAATGTGCCCTGGCTGGTGTGGCTCAGTGGATTGAACACCACTCTGCAAACTGAAAGGTCGCTGGTTTGATTCCCAACTAGGGCACATGCCTAGGTTGCAGGCCTGGTCTCTAGTTGGGGGTGTGCAAGGGGCAACCAACTGATGTATCTCTCACACACTTTAGGGTTAGTGTACAATCAGGTTTAGAATTAGGGATAGGTTAAAGTAAGATTTAAGCTTAGTGTTTGGGTTTAAATTAGGTTTTGGGATTGGGTTAGAATTAGGGCAAGACCTAGGGTTAGGTTTAGATCAAATTTTTTAAAATTAAATTTATTAGGGTAACTGGTTAATAAAATTATGTAAGTTTACAGTGTACAATTCTGTATTATATCAACTTTATATTACATTGTATATTTATCACCCAAAGTCAAGTCCCTTTCCATTACAAAAGCTAAAACAATATTTTAGCCAAAAACAGGCCTATTTTGTTCAACAACGAATATATAAGTGGATCTCTGTCTCAAGGATAAGTAAAAACACTGGAAGAAGAAAAAGGAGCTCCTTCTTGATAGAGATGACAGATTTAACTGGCAGACTATAGAAAACACAAATGACACTCAAGATAACTAGTGTAGGCTGAAGTATAAAATGCTCATTTTTTAAAATAATTCCAGTGCCCCTCCAAAGTCAGTCATTTTTACTAGCTGCTCTTAAAAAAATGCATTACCAACAATGGCCACACAAACATGCTCATTTCTGACATTTTTGCTTCTTCTTCTCTAAAGACTGCTAAATATAGCCACTTTAGCCCATAAAAATAGACTATTTCAAAGATTAAACAGGGTCTTCTGATACTAAACTGACATTAAGTTTGTAACATCTATGAAGTCCCCTTAAGCCCATCTGGTAACACTACCAAAATTAGGGCTGAAACATTTTTCAGACTCTTAGGCTGAAGCATGGCCTTAGAAATCATCTAATGTGGTTCTTTTCAAACTTTTTAAGGAAGTTATAGAACCCTTCCTCCTTTAAAAAAAGTTTCTATCGGATGCCTATCCACCTTCTTTCACCCATCACACTAAAGGAACACAAAGCATCCATGGATAACAAATTAAAAAGAAAAAGATCCAAAGATCATTCGGAAATGTGCAATATCACCTCAAACCCTTATGTCTAACTCTGGTGCCCAGTCTATACACCTTTTCCCATATTTCTATCCTTATGCACAAGCAGACCCATGTACTAGTGTATAGAATTCTAACACTGGGTAAATGTAGCTTGGAAATCACTGATCTGGTCCAGCCCTCCATTTTACAATTAAAAGTGAAATATGAGGTAGTATGGTGTAACTGAAAATGAAACAGTAGAATAAAAGTCAATCCTGATTCTAGCCCTTGACAGGTATAGGGAACAAATCTCTTAAAGTCTTTTGAGATTTAGTTTCCTCATCACAAAACATGAATTTTATCCTACCTATGCGAGTATGCTTTCTTAGAAAAGTCCTTTGTAAATGGCAGAGCACTGCATAAATTAAGGTGTTATTATTTTTACTGTTAGGTTATTATTACAAGGTGACATGGTGAGTTGAGTGCACAGCCAGACATGAAACTCAAGTCTTCTGTCTCTCCAAGGCATTTATCTACTACTTCATTCAAATCTTGTGTTCACTGCTAAGCAATTGTTATCAACTTCTCAACCTTGGGTTTTATAATATCCATTTTTATCAGAAAAAAATGGTGCCATGAATAAAACAAATGTTACATAAATAAATATTTACATAATGTTACATAAATAAATATAAATGCAAGCAGTTTACAGTTTATGCGAGCAAAAAGGGGAGGCTACCGGTAAAAAATATACCTGCATGCTATAATATAACATATTCTGAATGCTCATTAAGGCACTAATGAAACAATTTTGGCCATTCTGAGTTGCCATGTGCTGAAGAAAACAGAAAAACCTACTAGAATGTGGCTGAGTAATAACTTGAGAGTATACATGAAGATCAGAACTCGTAATTTTTTTTAACTATATTTTATTGATTATGCTATTACAGTTGTCCCACTTTCCCCTCCTTCTTGTCCCCCACCCCCTTACCCCCCTTTTCCCCACCCTTTAGTTTTGTCCATAGGTCATACACGTAAGTCCTTCTGCTTCTGCACTTCCTATACTATTCTTAACCTCCCCCTGCCTGTTGTCTACCTCCCATTTATGCTACCTGTTCTGTGCCCCATTCCCACCCTCTCCCCCTACCACTCCCCTGTTGATGTTCCTCCATACCTTATATAACTCCCTTTAACATTTCATACAATAAAGGCTGGGTGGTGATGAACTTCTTGAACTTGACCTTATCTGAGAAGCACTTTATCTGCCCTTCCATTCTAAATTAGAGTTCAGCTGGATAGAGTATTCTTGGATGTAGGTCCTTGCCTTTCATGACCTGGAATACTTCTCTCCAGCCCCTTCTTGCCTGTAAGGTCTCTTTTGAGAAATCAGCTGACAGTCTTATGGGAATTCCTTTGTAGGTAACTGTCTCCTTTTCTCTGGCTGCTTCTAGGATCCTTTCCTTATTTTTGATCTTGGGTAATGTAATTA